>MU184021.1:94087-135705 GCA_016904865.1 Pissodes strobi
ATATATATATATAGTATACAGGGCCCAAAAAGATTCTAATTAAATAACACATTTGGTCGCAGCAAATGTTGGAAGTGACCATCATTAACGATTTGACAAAATTCGAGTGTGTCATAGAAATATTGGATAGTGTGCTGTATTAACACTGAAGAGATACTTGTTGCAACAGTTCTTTTACGTCCTTTAGATCTTCCATATTTTGTATATATTCTCAAAGAAAATAGCCCAAAAGACTTGGATATAGGAGATCTAGGTTGTCATTCCACAGCACCGCTCTCCCTATCCACTCGTTTGGAAACACTACATTAACATGTCCAAAGTGAGAAAGAGCACCGTTTTACTGGAACCATATCTGGGTGCTGTGGAATATCCGGATAATCGTGATTTGGAAAGCCCCCTACCAAAGAAGGAATTAATTCTAGAGACAAAAAATCCAAATATGTATCAGCAATTAGGTATCCTTCGATAAAGTATGGCCCTAAAATGATACTATTAATCATGCTCATCCATACACTGGCTTTTTATAGATACTGAGTATTAATCTCTATAATCCAGTGATGATCTGTTTAGGACTAGTGACGATAATTTTGATTGTTAACGTACCCGTTTAATAAAAATGTAGCCTCATCTGTAAATATTACATTTTATATAAAATTTGGAATTTCACACAAAATCTAATCATGTTTTCACACAATTGTATTGTGTAGATTTTGCGGATCATTCTCAAGGAGTTCCTGTACATAGAAAACTTCTTTGTAAGGACGAGCTAATGCTTTTTCTTTTAAATCTTGTGTGTTGAACTCGGATGAAAGGTTTCATCTTTGGCCAAATTAGTTAGGGACGTGTGGGGATATTCATGAAGCACTAACGCAACATTCAAGATATTGTCTTCGGAAAGAACCGCGAGTTATTGTCTTCGGAAAGAACCGACTTTCGACTAGTTTTCAGCAAATTTTGTAGTAAAGTTCCATTCCCACGATTTTTTTAAGGATTTTGCTTATGGTTTATTGTCCAACGAGTATATCTCGATACATTTCGTCAAACAGTCACCAAATTTCTTGTTGACTTCTCATCATATTACCACAACCGGTCATTATTAAGATATTGTCACGAATAGTATTCCGTGACGCCATGCCTTGGATGGCGTGCAGGTTATATAGCTTAGATTAGGGATCAATCAACGTCAGGACAGAAGAGGAAATAAAGAAGGCACTTCTGTAAAACAATAACAATGTCTATTGGTCAAAGCCGGGATGAGTTTACACTATATCCGATTACTAAAACACGCATGTTCTTTCGATTGACGTATGGTTTGAATTGTTTATAGCTCTTGGTCCCTGTATTATAATAAAGTTCTTTACGAGCGGCGTTGTGTTTTAATTTATGGTTAGGTTTGGTTATTTCAAGGTTGGTTGGTTATTTGTAAGTGTTCTTAATTTGAGTTTGTAACTATTTGACTTAATACTCAATACTCTTTATTCGTGTAAATACACATTAAGTCTCACACACGTCATCATCAAAATTTGAAATTTAAAATACAAAGTGCAAAATTACATTTAAAATACAGTTACAATACTATAAAATGACGCTTAAAATCTGAAACAAATAAATTAATTTACACTGTAAAATTAATTTTTTATTAAAATTTTTCTAATCTTCTATGTTCGAAAATATTCACAGGTAAAACCCCGAAATTATCTGGCAGAACATTAAAAAAATTTACAGCCCAATATCCCGGCCCTGTTTGACACCTTTTCAGTCTCCAGAAAGCTGGGACAGTGTTATGCCTGTGTCTTGTATTAGAGTCATGGACATATCTTGATGGTTTGTATAAATGTCAATGTTTTTCCTCAGAAAACGGAGGTTCTCAAGGATATACTGGGAGGGGAGAGTGAGAAAACCCAGGTCAGAGAATGCCTGACGGCAATCATCTCTATAGCCAAGGCCAGCAATAACTCTCACCGCTTTACGCTGCAATGCAAATACTCAGCCGCGTGCCCCCATGCCAGGGTATGACAAATGAGACATGACAAAGAGTATGCTGCTTTAAGCACTGCTTGAGATGCACAGCCGGAAAGGTTCCGAAGAAGAAATAGGTTCCTGCTTAACCTGGTACAGACAATATCAAGATGTGCACCCCAGTGCAGCGTTGAATCCACCTGGACCCCCAAAAACCTTACACTTTCAACCCTCCCATCCAAATCACTCACATCTCTCACACAAAACACTACTTGATTGTTTATGGTTAAGAACCAGTCTGTTCTCCGCAAACTATTGCTCAGCTCTTGCCATTGCTCTTGCAGAGTTCTCCAACACTTCAACTACTGTGTTGCCCACAACAGATACTGCCGTGTCATCAACAAAAAGAGTGTATTAGCGTGAGGATCAATATTTAGAAGGTCATTGATGTAACTCAGGAATAAAATTGGGCTCAACACCGAACCCTGTGGGACCCCAATATGTATCACACTTTCTGCTGATGACGTACAGCTTGTGTTCGGTTACACAAGTATGATTGGACAAGTCCACACTGTGACAACAGAACCCATATTTTTCTAGTTTTTCAAGAAAGATCCTATGATTTACGCAATCAAAGGCCTTGCTCAAGTCACAGAATGTTACAGTGTTAAGTTGAAGCCCTTGAAAGGATTCAATGATGTCAGATAGAAGATTCAAAATACCCGACAGTGTGTCCCTGCCCTTTCCGAAACCAAACTGGCAGCCCGTAGAAACATTGGTGGTTTCAAAAAAATTAGCAATTTTGTGAAGCCAGACATTTCTCTATAATTTTTGATATAGCAGGCAGTGAAGAGATGGATCTATAATTTTCTGGTGATTCTGTGTTCATTTTTGAATATTGGACACACAATAGCCTTTCTTTAAGATATCTGGAAATGTATTTTCTCTGATGCAAAAATTAATCAATCTGGTGAGAGGTATAATTATAATATTTTTATTGACTTTATTAACTTCACATTTAACCCAAATATGTCCCTACTATTTTTATTTTTTAGTTCATCAGTAATCTTATGGACCGTATTAAGTCACCTCAGAAAAAGAGAATCTATTTGTCTGGTGCACAAAATTAAGATTGTCTAACTAAATGCCCTCGTATTCGCCTATATCGAGAGTATCGAGAGGTAGACCATCAGACACGAAAGCGTCTTTGCGCCTGAAAGCTCACATCTTTCGATCAAGGCCATTTTATCATGTTAATATGTCATGGTTTCGCCGTCCAATTTAACCCTTGCCATCATTTCCTTGAGCAGCTGAGCAAAATCATGCACTCTATAGGAAACGCCTCCCTAAGAGCGCCTTCCAGTCCTCTCCTGAGAAGTCATATTTATCGAGCTGCTAATTCAGTTCCTTGCTGTGTCTTGCAATTTCACAAGACTCCAACGTGATTCAACTCGATGACGAGTTGAATCACTTCTTTCCAACAAATAACACAATTCGTAGGTTATCCGGCTTCTGATCTGTAAACAACACTTTTTACTAAGTCGCCATGGCGCTCGACGAGCGGTGTGTGTGCGAAGATGTTGATTGACACGGTTCTTGAATAGTTGTAGGTTGTAATTAGTGGGAAACAGATGTCCTGGAAGTGAGTTCCACAGTGATGCAGTGCGCCAGACAAAGGAGTTCTTGTAAAGCGATGTTCTAGGTGTTTCTAGTTGTACGACGAACTGGTGCGCTCCTGCCGTCTGTCGTGACTGTCTGACAGGAGTTGCCAGGGGCGGGATGATGCGGGCCAAATCCTGGGAACATCAACCACAGAATGCCGCTATAACTCCTTCACCGCGGCCGCTCCGCCATGCAGGGTTGTCACGTCCTCCCCTATTCCAAAGTTACGCCGCCTATAAAATTTGTTCGTTACAAAATATTATTTAACATCATACGGATCATGAATCTAGAATTTTGATTGAAATTGGAGAATTTAAAAATATTTGGGGATTAAGATGGGGTTTGAGACCTTCGCAAAGTGCTCTGCAACAGAGTTTTAACCTCAATACCAAATGTTTCGGTATTGTGGATAAAACTCAGACTCAGTTGTTGGGGGTGATTAACACTCAATTTGGGAGTACCAAGAGCGCCTCCGGTCTGAAGAAAATCACGTAGTTCAGTCTTATAGCTGCAAAAAGCCAGACAAATTGGTTTACTCGATTTATCCTGAAAATAAAGATATGAATTACTAAAGGTGGACGTTTGTTTCTACAATGCTAAAGTCAATTCTCTCACTTAAATAATTTAAGACGGGTAATAAAATTCAAACAAATATGAATTCATAACGCAATTTAATTTTCCGAATCGCACATATTTATCCCGACTCTCGCGGGCATTAAATTGGAAGTGAATATTCAGTAAAACTTTTTTTAATTTTCTTTCACTTTCAACTTCAATGTTTTAGACAATTTTAAACCATTAAAGGGATCTAAAAATATTGCCTTTTTATTGAAACAATAATTCATCTGATCAGGCGACGTGGGTAGCTTTAATAAATCAAAAAGATACAAAATGTATTCCATCTGACTGCTCTGATAAAATGTTCAAGTAAAAGCAATCTATAGGCTGCTTTACATTTGGCCATTTTTCTTTCGCACAAATTTTATGGCTGCAAGATTTTGGGGCAATAAATTGCTTTGGTCGCTTTACATTTAGTTTTTTTAAGGAAGAACATACCAACTAAGCAAAAAAAAATCAATTCAGTTATTTCTGATATTAGAAGATATTCAGATATTAAAAATCGCCTTGACATACATATCCACGATCGCATTAACGCATAAGCCATTATGTCATGACTCATGAACTAAAAAAATCACTAACATGGCGATGAAAGAGCAATAATTAAAATAGGACCGAATCTATTTAGGAATAGCAGCAAATAGTACAAATGATTATTTACTTAAGCGTGCAATTTAAAAAATACATTAAGAAAATTATAATTTAATTCTTCCTTTAATAATAAATTGTAAGTTTCTTTTATTAATCAGCACACCAGCACATCTATTGACTCGGTTTTAGACCCTTCTATATAACAATTTTGGAAAACAAGCCATTCAATTTGGAAGAAGGAAAATGTAATTTAATAAAAATGGATCCTATAACGGCAAAAATAATATCAATTTCACGAATAAACTGTTCAAATTGAAAAAGAGAAAACATCTCCGATTTAATTAAAGTAAAAAAATCGCCAAAGAATTGCAATAAAACTTCAATCATATTACATGAACATTCCGCTCGTGTGGGTGCCGATGTCTGATCACCTGCAACGATATTTTATTTCACAGCATCATAAATACGTTCTATATAGCTGCATGACACCAGCAGCAGATTTTAGTCGTTGCATGCAGAAATCGAATATCTACCTATTGTGTTACTTTTAAATTAGTTACTTCAAACGCCATTTTAGATCCTGTGATAGCTGTCTTTCTTTATCTTAATTTAAAATAACTTTTACTAAAAACTTTTTAGCAAAAATAATTTGAAGTTTGCCACGCTTTTTATTTCTTCTAATTGGCACACCTCAGCTTAGAAGACACCGAGGGTGAATAATATCAAATAAAAATAAATAAATTGAAATTGAGTGAGTTTACAAGTATGGATGCATAAGCTAGAACGAGTCGTCTTCAAAGCGTGCAAATAGGCCCTAGCTCTAATGCCGGAGAGTAAGGGTGGGTTCTATTTATCAGGCGCCACGGGCTTGTAGACGGCACAAGCAAGAAATACCACTAAGCTGAAATATGGTACTCGTTTTAGCCTAAGCTTGGCGACTACCAAAAGAAAATTATTTAAATAAATTCAAAATTAAGTTGATTTGAATGCCCGAATTTAATCGGTACGAACAATTGAAAAATAAAATAAACAACCAAGAATTAATTCAATAATGAAAGGCAAGTAAGTAAGCAAGTATTAAAAATTGATGTGAGACGCAAAAAAGACTAAGTATTAATGATAAAGTCAATAATAAACTGTAGTGGTTATAGCAAGTCAATGGAGCCAAAACATTTGAAACATAGGGCGCAAATAAACTAAATCAACTGTACTTACGGTCACTGTCCTCTTTTCTTTTGTCTTCTGGAACGCAGGTAGGTAGATAGGTAATTGCATAATTAAATAACACAGGTAAATTCAGTAAATAGAAAGTTGGTTTATTATTTAATAAATCCCGTAGGAAAAAAAAGGAACATGGTGATGATTTTTCCAGTTAAATGGAAAAGAGAATGTACTAAATTGTGTCCAGTACTCTATACTGCTTACGCTAAATAATACGACTAGTATCGACTACTATTCTAAAAGTCAGAAATTTTACTCAGTTACTTGATGGATAAGGGAAAAATAAAAAAAAACAATTGTAATATATATAGATAGAGAAAATAGGGTGAAAGAAAAAGATAATAATAAGAATAAAGGTAAAGTAAGGTATCTCACATCAGATGATGGCTTCTCGAAGGTCTTCCAGGAGAAAGAAACCATGCACTCACTTCTTCTGACGAAGAAGAACTCTACCAGTATCCATGGGCAAGTCACGATTCAGAGAACAGATTGGCTTGGACAAGGCTCGCAAATGAAACCCTGCCGGTCGAACCCTGTAGAACATCAACATATTCAAGGTTCTGCATGTAACTCATGACCAAAATTAGACTCAGAACAATCAAAATAAAATATCAAGAGAAAAACAGAGAATAAAAAAAATTACCTGTAAAGGGTTGCTATTCGACTAGATAGTTGGAACGCGCAGGTACCTCGTGGATGGACAAGAAGGCCTCTGTAAAGAATTAAGACGCAATTAAAATCCACTCACGACGTCCCAAAATGGCGGCATTCGTAGTAGAGAGACAAAAAAACAAAATCACTCACCTACCTAAAGCAGCATTAAATCCCAGTTACGGGGTGAGTTCCACGCACTAACAAACAAAACTAACCAACGTAAGGCAAGGTAAGGCCTGAGACTCTAAAAATCGGTCTGTTGGAACAATCCCATAAGGTAAGACAAAAAAACTTCCAGCCGACCACACTACTTCAAACGGCAAGCCAACGTAGAGTGATCTCCTTGAAAACTTCCCGGAAGCAGCATAGCTTCCTCTAATATTCCCACTACAATAATTACAACTGACCAATAAAGGTATAGCCGCACGTCACGTGGTCAAGACCTGTCACATCCAATAATTTATCCAAAGCGATTTTGAAAAGATAAACGCAGAACTTCGATGAACCAAAGCCTATCTTAATTAATTACTCGACCTAGCTAAAAGGCAATAACCATTCGACCCGCTATTCATTAAAGAAACGTGCAAAAGTTTAATGATGTCAAAAAAAAGGTCCCCAAACGGCAACCCGCGATCCGGAATTGGTTCGCCTGGTACGCCGAATCGTTACATAAAACTGCTGCAAAGATAACCTAGCCAATCTCGGCTGTGAATTTCCAGGAGAAGGCAAGTGCAATTCACTTTCAACTCTTCATTCACCTGGAGGTAGAGGTCACGTATAAATAATCCTTACTTGGATCGACATAAGGAAAATTTAGGAAAATCACCGATTCCTGAGTGGTTCACCATTTAGTCACACCAGGAAGGACTGCATGAAGCCGAAGAACACAAAAAGTGTAGTGCTAGAATAATCATTTAGTATTAAATTATCATGTCAGTTATTTAGTTATCTTAGGTTCAGGTGGACGCTTGATAGGGATCACCTTAGTCGGTAGTATATAGAAATGTATTTGTAAATATGTATATATTGTTAAGTTAAATAAATAAATAAATAAATAAATAAAACCAGTTAGTCAAGAATAAAACCCTATATTAACATTTAAAACTTGATTCGATGCAAAATGAAAGCTAGCACGTTACAACTTAGATCCTGTTAATTATAATTATTATATCTAAACTTCGGACTTCGGAACATTTTTCTATACTGCAATTTACGTAATTAGCTCATTTGAAAATGTTCTGTTTCGAAAAGTTTCAGTATTTAATAAAGTAATATCAATGTGAACTGGAAGAATCCTAAGCTTTTTCGAAGGTAAATATCCAGTCGATAGCAATCTTATATTTTATAGCCTATCCAAAATAAGTTCATCTGAGGCCACCAAGTTTAATGTGTTTTTCCAATGCCGAAGAAACTTTTATGTAATTTTTTGTTTGGCAATAAACTTGAGCGTACACGCATCGCCTGTCGCAAGCAATCCAACATGTGGAACATCAACTTGGTTGGAAGTGTTTTGCGTGATATAAAAATACGAAGTTATTTGGAGCTGAAAAAGATAGAAAGTTTTTCGGCATTATCGGATCAGGATAGTCTATATAACAAGCTGATTATTTATCGATTGCGACGAGAACAAACTTCGGAAACGGCCATTGTTCGAAATATATGCTATACCCTAAAATTAAACGTGATTAAATCACCAAAGTTCGATAGATCGAAGAAAAAAAAGGCCCAAAGTTTCTGTATTTTATTTTAAATGTGGCCGTGTCGTGTGTTTACCATTTGCAAGATCTATTGGGCTTTAGTCATTATAAAACATCCAATCTTAGGATGGAAGTAGAATAGCTATTTTCCTAACAAGTGCGCAAAGTGATACGTTTCCGCACGCGACTGATGTTGACCGAACGACGCGAAGCGGAGTTCGGTCAATCAGTCGAGAGCGGAAAAGTCACTTTGCGCAAGTGTTAGGAACAATATTTTTTCTACGAGCGCAGGCCAAACAAACACAGAATAATAATGACCCATATTTAAATAAAAGAAAAAGAATCTGTCAATTATACACACTGTTGCTTTACATGAATATTATTGTTGACCTGACATGACTTAAAAAGATATGGTTTTTGGTTTAAGTTGTAATATCGCGAATTACGGAAACTTTGAGAGAAAAGAGCCTGTTTTTTGGGATACTTCGTTTTACACCTAGATTTGTTTAAAATCTGTCAATCTGACAATTATAAGTATTGTTGCTTGACATAATTTTTTACTACTATACCGAGGATTTCAAAATATATGGTTTTTGGTTTAAGTTACAATATCGCGAATTACGGAAATTTTTAGGGAAAAGAGTATAATTATGACTTAAAACGGTTTCTTATATTGCATAAAAAGTCCAAAAGTGTAAAGTTTCTAAAGGTATATGAACATGTTCTTGTCTCTGGTGATTTTAGAGAATTTTACTTTCCCGCACACATTCCCGCATAGAGTGAGGGAAGGTACTACTTCGCGCACTGACTAGCGTGCGCAAAGTAGCCACTTTGCGCACGCTCGTAGAAAAACAATTATTTCGCTCCATTGTCTGAAGTAGTACTCTTAGGCAATCTTCACATATTGATGAGTTTCCAACACTCTGCAGAAATACGTAATTTTTCAGCAAGTATTTGTAATGGAAATGGGATTATTAAATGATCACTAAATACACCACTGGACAAACAAGATTTCGTTCACAGTTGATCTTAAAAAACCTTTTAGGATTGGCATCGATTTTTTTTTCTCAAATTGTAGGCGCTTTTATCATGATTACTATCTGATATCGATTGCACAAAAAGATTTTCTAAATTTGCATTTTGCCATAAATTTCTGAACACTCTATTGAAGAATCTAACGACAAAATGATGAATATATTTAAACCAACACTAATATCGTATTGTCGATTCCTCGCGTTCTAATAACTGCTGTTATGCGACGCGGTAAGCATTGAACAAAATAGGGAATTGCCCTTTAAGGAATGTTTCTCCACTTTTCGAAAAGAACAATTCAAAGACACGGAATGGTTTCAGGTTATCTGTTGCGAATTAGCCCTCCTAAGATATCCAACATATGCTCAAACGGGTTTAGATCAGGACTACGTGGAGGCTACAGTCTAATCGCTGAAGTCCATTTCATCCAGCTTTTTGTTGACAGCTCTTGCGACATGAGGCCTGGCATTATTGTGCACCAAATAAAAATCCTGACCAATAAGAGGAGCCAAGTAATGATGTGGTCTGCTAAACAATCCACGATATAGTTGATATGATAGTTGAAGCCACATATTCAATTAAAACAGAGCAACTGTACAAAACTTCAGCCGGGATATTGTAAACTACTAGAAACATTTAAATTACTAATTCACCCTATCCTAAGCTTGAACTAACACCACACCGCTCTTAAACAACTTTATGTCCTCCCTGTGATACAGGGACTAAGACCTAAAGCAATTTAAATCATACCGCAACCGAAGGCACATGCGTGTTTTAGTAATCGGGTATAGTGTAAACTCATTAAGTTTTTGACCAATAGACGTTGTTATTGTTTTCTCATTAAGTTTTTGACCAATAGACGTTGCTATTGTTTTACCGAAGTGGTTGCTTTATCCTCTCTTCTCACCTGACGTAGATCGATCCATAATCTGAGCTATATAACCTGCACGCCAACCAAGGCGTCGCATCGCGGATAACTAATCGTGACCATATGAGATTCCAAATTAGGGAAATATTCAACATTTCTAGCCAAGAAAGGGAAAAAGTTCCTGAAAGGAGAGTGGCCAGTTGCAATTTCAGCTATTGAAAAACCATTACGACATTATGTACAGGGTTATCCAACGAGGAATGAACAAGGCGATTTTTTGACTTTCCCTGTGCTTTTATATAAAAAAAGCTGAAATAGCCATCTTATGTAATTTTCTCCCGCGAATTCGGATATGTTCAGCAAAAAACAATTGAACTTCAAATAAAAGTGCTAGGGGTCACTTTGATATTTTTTTAAATGGAACACCCTGTATATTACTACATTTTTGGACTCTCTAGAAAAATCTAAACACATTTTGTGTATAATATCCTTTACCTATCTTTAGCTGTTTACCAAATATTGACAGTTGAAAGTCGGGCATTTTGACACTTTGATAGGCTCTGAAATCTAAACCGCACGAGATCAAAGAAAACGGTTTGCACATTCCTATATTGGGTTTTCATAAGCTATCGAATGATATTAACATTGAATTTAACCGGAGGTTTAAAAGTTCCGGTTAATTTTATCCGCAGGTTAAATTCGAAGATACTGTCATTCGATAGTCTATGAAAACTTAAGATAGGAATGTGCAAACCGTTTTCTTTGATCTCGTGCGGTTTAGATTTTAGAGCCTGTCAAAGTGTCAAAATACCCGACTTTCAACTGTCAATATTTGGTAAACAGCTAAAGATAGGTATAGGATAATATACACAAAATGTGTTTAGATTTTTCTAGAGAGTCCAAAAATGTAGTAATATACAGGGTGTTCCATTTAAAAAAATATCAAAATGACCCCTAGCACTTTTATTTGATGTTCAATTGTTTTTTGCTGAACATATCCGAATTCGCGGGAGAAAATTACATAAGATGGCTATTTCAGTTTTTTTTTTATAAAAGTACAGGCAAAGCCAAAAAATCGCCTTGTCTAGTCCTCGTTGGATAACCCTGTAACTATTGCTTCAAATATGGCAGATATTTATTCAGAGGACATTCTACGTATTCTAGGTATGTTCAGAATGAGGACTAAATTTACAATAATAATTTATGCGATATTCTGAACATATTATATCCATGAAGTTTGTTGAGATGCACTATATCAATATTTGAAGAATTAAATAGTAGAATGTTGTTTATTTTGTGCTACATTTTTTTTTATTTTGCACTTTTGCATAACTTTTTTTAAAGAAATATGGGGTTTTTATCGAGCAATAAAATGATTTTACTAAAAAGTACCAGATAATTATTGCATCCAGCGACCACTACACAGTTAAAATAATTTTTAATTATGTTCGGAAGGCCTATTTTTTAAATTAGAAATTTTTTTTATAACTCTGCGGGATCTCGAAGATCTTTCGTAACTAGTTACATAAATAGCTATCATATTAGCACAACAGGTTATACTACAAATTAAGAAAAAAACTTATCAAAACAAAATAGTTAGTTTGTTTTGCAATGCCTACTTATAGCAGCATAACATATTTAATTTCAAATATCTGGGCTAACTTGGAAATAAGATTTTATGCAGACCACTTCGCATCTCGCACTTTGTGCACCGCTATCAATTTTTTTTTATAAAATCAAGGTCTAGCCGTTGACGCGAAAAATAGTTAACGTAGATATCCAATGCATATCAGGGTATTTCCCACAATTAATGTTACGATACTTTGCGGTTTATCAGGCATATGGTACTCCGATTACACGGTGCAGGAATCATTGGTTTAAAGGTGGCTTCCAAAATCACAACAGAGAAAAAATAATAGAATATATTAAATTAGATTATACATACAAAGACGGAAAAAATAAATTAAATTTTGGGTGTAATTATACATATCTTTATTTTGGTATTTATATTCTATAATTTAAATCGTAATACTGAAAATTTAGTTCTCCGTCAATAAAATCAGAATATTTAGATGTATAATTTTTATCGTGCCTTTATAGCTCGTAAAAAATTTGACCTAGTAATATTGAACGAAAACCGAGTATTAGCGAATGATCATTTCTCGGAAGTTTTACATTCCCACCTACAGCTTTATTTTTGGAGCCAGAAAAAAATGCTTTTTAAATTAAAGTTACAGCAAAATTTTGAAACTATTCGCATCTGTTATTTTTTAAATGCATATTTCGCATTTTATGAGAGATGCCCTTGCCTCCGATTCTAGCAACATTTGCTCCAACCATCTTCACACGTATAAATATTGAATATATTATGCATATGCATATAGAAAAAAACCACATGCAAAATTCGATATTTCAAAGCAACATAGTATTATTAATTTATTTAACTGTAATTTGTAACTTTAACATTTCACCTAGAGGCAGGCCCCGAAATGAGCTCAATTCGTGTTCACCTGTAAATAATAAATATTTACATCATAGCTTAATTCATTAATTTAGTATATCTTTATTAACTTTTTATAAGTATAATGTATATTGTCGCTGCCATGGGATTAACTTAAGTTTATTCAAATAATTCCTACGTATGGAGTTTCGTGACTGACCCTTATTATATTAAATAACTCTATTAAATAATTTTGCGGGCATTATTGTTAAAGGTCACCTATTTTTCTGCTGCATGACATTTATCAACAAGTAAATTTGAACCGTTAATTAATTTTCCATAATGTTTTCCAACTAAGAATTTTGAGAAAGAAACATCGGATTCTAAAAAGAAATAGCTAAAATAGGTAGATACTTATTATTCTAAAATAATGTTCGCCGAGTACGAATATTTACTTATGCATGAAATGTACTAAATATTTGGGTTCAAATGAATTGATACTGTTTTCATGAAAATGGCGGCCAGTTCCTTCTAGACCAGCGCGGCTACGCGATGTTGTCGGGGTCTCCGGCAATTCGAGTACCGCTGATTTTGTGAACAATGTGAAGTAGTGGCATAGGGCCCAGTTTACATAAAGTTTCTAGAGTAAAAAATAGGTATAACACTTCGTATTTTTTGTGTTTCCATTTTATAGGGAACTAAAAATCGTTAAACAATATGTTGAATTACATTTAAAGAATAAAGTCGTCACACGCATTTCTTTTTTGAGGCACATTTAATGAAATTAAAATATAAGCATGTGTAAAATAAAAATTTTTAATAGATATATTTCCATTCAATTCATCTGGATCACCTTCTATGTGATCCCACAAGCCTCATTAAGAATGAATTTGTTTTGTTAAAATGACAACAAAAAAATAAAAAAGAGTTATCCATATGTGCGCACTTTAATCGTCACACTGTATAAATAGCGTAACGATTTTATATTCATGCTGAATAACGTAGAAAATTATCCTTAATAACATGGGATCGAAAAATCCAATTTCAGACTCGATCATATTCGCGCAGTCAAGCTTACAATTTTAATTTCTAAAGATTGCGCGTGTATTTGCAGAACGTCGCAAATTCAAATTGTGCCTCGCATATAAGAAATTGTGACAGTATGAAAATATTTATGTTTGTACTGCCAACATTTCTATGTGTGAAATATATTAATTATTTTTGGCTGAAATCTCGGATGAAATATTTTGCATCAGGTAATACGAAGTAGAATATAAGGCAATTTTCCCGCATTGAATTGTTGTTTTAAATAATACGAAAATTATTTTGCATTTTTTCCGGAGATTTCGTGCATGCCATCGAAAAACAATCGAGCATCAAACGTCCAGGCGGGAGTGAAGTTTACATTTATCCCTAAAGTTTTAAATAGGATATTAAATTATCTATTCAACGTCATCTCGTTTGTTAAATTTGGCTTATTAAATAATTAATTACTACAATAACAAAACAATTGGTGCTTGTAAAATCTGAATGATCGTTTAAAAAAGTTATATATTCTTTTGTTTAATACAGTAAAGTAATAAATGTGTGTGGTATACAAAGGTTAAGAAACATTTCTCATATCAGAAAGTTTTAAACTTATAAAGTTACATTTTCTTTAAATGGAACACTATATTTATTTTTGAATAGCTTGTCTTGTTTCTTTTACCGAATCCACTTCACTTGTTTGTAACTTTTAGAAACAGCTTGGGCTTAAATTACGTCAAATAATATACTCATACAGACATTCTACACCAAACTTAAGATTTCATTTACATTATAATTCCGATATGTACTAATATAAAACCTTGATTTTAGTTATATTGATATGTAATATTATATGTGATCAGATCCTCGCGGCGCACGGGGCGTCAGTAAATCTGACGAACCTACACACTGATAAAAATGTAAAAAAAAAACCTTAATAAATAGTTATTTGTTTTTTTTTTCATTTGCTTTAAATAAAAATTACTTAGATTAAATAAAATTTCTTCAATTTAGATAATTGGGCGTGTTTGATTTTTTTTATTTATTTGCCTTGTGATAGCAAGAGTTTTTTCCATATTAAGCACATATTTATTCGCTTTAAAGCTTTAAATATACGAAAACTCTTCATTATTTAAAACAAATAAGGGTTCCTTTAAATTAAGAATTATGAATATTGGACCAAATATTATTACTTCATCCGAGTCTCGCACAACTAGGGGTGGGCAAAATAATCGATTAATCGATTATTAGTCGATTAATCGATTAATCGACTACTCGATTATTTTTTCTTAGAATAATCGATAATCGATTATTTTCGATTAATCGATTATTTTCGATTAATCGGATATTTTCGATTAATCGATTCTTTTCGATTAGACGATTATTTTCGATTAATCGATTATTTTTGATTAATCGATTAATCGATAAAAGACGGATTTTGATGAAATTTTGTGTTACTATCAGAGGGACCTCTCCTGAATCGTAGAACAGTATATTATTTTATATGGAGGAAAAGTGATACTTTTCATGGCGCGCTCATGTTTAACAGCCGAACGGAGTGAGGCTTGTAATAGAGAGCAAGCCATGAAAAGTAACTTTTCCTCCAAATAAAATATGCAGTTTTTTCTTCAAATGTCGACAAATTAATGCAAAAACATCTCTTTTTAATAGTAATAATATCTAATTATTATTAAAGATAAATGGGTTCGCAAGGCGGCTTAGATCACGGTCGTAGGTGGCCGTGCTTAGACCGGTGTCGGTGAATATAACATAAAGCTGTCAGTGGACACTGTCAACAATAATTATTTTTTTACGATTTCGTCTCTGATTGCGTTTTAATTCCGTATTGATAAGCAGTTATTGAGTAAGTTCGATTAAATAATAAGCAATTTGTTCCTAAATTAGTGATTTTTAGAAATGCAGTCACAAATTGAGTGATAAATACAAATTGTAGTATAATAAATCTTGAGTTGTTGACGCCTATTTTGTTGTCTGTTTGTATTGTATCTATGTTGCTTTGACAACACTTTTACCCCGCCGGCGGAAAAGTGAAAAGTAAAGCTACGGCGGAGGAAAAACGAAACTTCACGGCCGCCTACACAGTCGAGTAATGACGGATGTACTGACGTTTGAAGAAAAAAACATTTAAATAAAATGTGCAGGGGGAGCTAAGTAAGAAGCAATATTTTGAATTAATACCTTTGGGCCGTTTCAAAAATATTACGTAACTATGCATGTATAGGTATATATTGTGATTTTAGTTTTCTTAAAACTCAAAAAATCTGTATGTAATAGATATTACTGGGATGTGAATCCCGCAACCCGCAACCGTTTATCTATAAAAATAACTGAGATACCCAACAAAATATCACAAATTTTACACCTTAACAACCTAACATACCTACACCCAGTACAGCCTACACCCTATACATAATCATGTGTAATAAACTTAGTATTAATCACACGAGTCGCACTTAACTTTCCTCGGAGAAATAAAAAAAATGTTTATTTTTAACTTTGACGTTGTGCACTCGCAGGCGTCTTTTGTAATTTTTAAAAATTATAATTTGTTATTCGAAAATAATCGATTAATCGAAAATAATCGATTAATCGGAAATAATCGATTAATCGAAAATAGTCGATTAATCGTAAATAATCGATTAATCGAAAACAATCGATTAATCGGAAATAATCGATTAATCGAGAATAATCGATTATTTTAAATAATCGATAATCGATTATATATTTTGATAATCGCCCACCCCTACGCACAACTCGTTAGCTGTTGCGCGGTCGCGTCGAAGCTCTACGCTCCCTCCTTTAGCCCCCGTCTCGCGAACTCAGCTTCATTTCTGCTGCCGTCCTATAGAGAGATTTTATAGTGTATCCGCAAAAGGAAGGCCGCCATTTTTTTAAATATTTGTGATAAAAAATACATTAAGTGGGGCTTGGGTCATTTGTGCCCTCATTTTAAGGTAAGTTACATTTTTATTATATTACTTAGCTAGGTACATAATTAATCATTTGTAAAAAGGAAGCGTTCTCTCATAATCAAAATGGCGTGAGTTTTACTAGTAATTAAAAATTGTTTTCTGCTGTTACTAGCTAGCAATGCAGATGAATTCACCCGATATACGCCTACAATAGTGCAATAGTACGCCTAGGCAGCTTGGCGTACGATCCTGATTGAGTATTATTTGCTTTTTACGTTGTACAAGTTCAATGGCATCCTTTCCGTTCTTGTACCTACATAATATAATATAAATTAATAGGTACATATTTCAAAGCTCTATTTATTCAATCTGAATAAATAAATGGTTGATCCATGACAGTACAGTCTTGAAACAAATCGTTTTTTATTTCGCTAAAATCTAAGAGTATTTAAAAAAACAATAATTATTCTAGTTAAATGAATGATACACTTTTAAACAATGTAGCAGGCTATTCAAATAGCATCATGAACAACAGTCACAATTGATTTGTTTCTATTATTTTATTGATCTTTTATTTTTAGATCAAAATATTGACGACATCGAAGTTTTACGCAGCCTGATGGAAATCGATTTAAATGTCTTTACTAACAATAGAATCGGTGACAATCTTGTGCCATTTCCCATCAGTGCTCATTACATTGGATCTGGAGAGGTAGTTGTATTAATTAATTAATTTAATTAAGTAAAATGTTTCTGCCTTTCACTATTTTTATACGATAAAATTTTTATGGACTTTAGAATTTTAGTATTTTTTATAAGAACTAGTGAGTTACCGTTAAAATTAATGAGTAGTACAACTTATTTCATAATATGTTTATGTTCCTATCTAGTATTTAGAAAATAGATGTTTTTATTTTATAATAATAGTTTTTTCATTATAAAAATTATTTAACTTTTAAAACCAGTGATAAGAACAGACAAAATAATCTGATTATATTTTTTTATTTATATTTTGGGAATACTCGTTTTGTTCTTTGTTTTTACTACCTTTGAATAAAAATGTTTCGTGGATATCCCTTTTAAACTTTTATTTTATTTACTGTGGACAACTGTTCCTGTCATGAATTTGATAATTAAATGTAAAGCGTTCTGACATGCCTTTTACAAATCGGTGGGTTAGATATGGTTCGCATTTTGTATTCTATACTAATTAAAAGTAAACTAAGACATATAGTTTATTTCAGCTAAAACGTGAAACCTAAATACGTCTTAAGAATAATAACAGTGTTTTTATTTAAGCTACATATTTGTTATAGCTTTTTTATATAGCTTCTAATCACTCATTAAACTGAATCTCAGTAAATAATCCTTTTAGAAAGATCAACACATACTTACAACAGCCAAAATTTCTTTTTTATTTAAGTCATCACCAACACAACCAAACCTTGAACAGTCAGCTAAATACAATTATTTAAAATAAATAAACAATTATTTATTACAAATGCAAGAATTTGATAATTAAATAATTTGCTTATTTGAATCAAATTAATCAAATTGTTATTTCAAATAAAAATAAGGCTTGAGCAAACTAAAATAATTTGATTCAAATAAGAGAAATTATTACGTACAAATGCCCAAAACATTGGTTTAAATAACCGACCTATTTAAATTAAAACACAAAGTTTTTGGAACAAATACACCTCAGATTTCAATCAAAACGCAAAGGTTTTAGAACATATATGTGTTATATTTGTTCCAAAAGCTTTGTGTTTTAATTTAATCAGGTCGGGTATTTAAACCAATGTTTTGGGTATTTGTACGAATAACAACGATTATAAAATCATATTGTTTGTTCGCAATAAATATTATTTTTTATTCAAACAAATATTTGCTTGAATAAACTATCTTTTTATTTGGATCCAATAAAAAAAATCAGTGTATACAATTATACATATTTAAAATAATTCTTTGTGTCTGGATATGTAAGTTTTTATTATGAAACTCTAAAAGCTCTGCAACGGCATTGGTTTTGAGATTTTCAGATTTCGATTCACCATCAGAAATATGGAAAGGTCTCCAGAACGCCATTTTGATTGGCTAAATATTGATTTCCAAAAACAACAAAGTTATGTAATAAAAACAGAGGTAAAATATACACACCAAAAACAATCACAAAACAACAACAAAGTACAAAGCAAATACTGACAAAACTAACAAAACAAAGTTATCAAAACACGTAAACTGAAATCACGCGGTACACCAACACCACTGACTCGTTAAAATGCTCTAACTCTAAAAAGAATTAAGGAATTTCGCAGGGACCAATCAAATGCGCTAGTTTTCTAATATCGCCCACATTTTGTGATGACAGACTTCTCTAGTCAACTTGAACTATCTACGAGGATCTGTCAATAAGGATTTTGAATTTTATTTCATGCATTTCAATGCAAATCTATAAGGAATTGATCGTACCCCAATTCCTTAGCCGTTTACACTGACTGAGCCGTTACACTGACTTAGACGTTAACAGAAAATAGTATGTTCAATTGCTGAATAAATCTTGTCTCAAAATACAAACAAACTAAGTATTTGAATAAATAAATATTTATTTAAGGTAAGTAAATTCAACATAAAAAGAACCAGAATATGTGTTTATAATGAATAAATATTTATTTAAGGCACGAATACTATAAAAGTGGAAAAATAAACAAATGCTTTGTTGTCACAAAAAAAAGTATTTATTTGCTGAGTTATATTACGGTTTTAATTTAAATAAGTAAGTGATTTTTCTATATTTGTATATTTATTTTAAATAAATATTATGAATCACCTACAAATAAAATAAAAATAATAATTGTTGAACAAATATTTGTTTCACTTCGAAAAAAATTATTTGGGACAACTACATTTTTTTTAATGAAAACATACGTTTTTATCAGTGAATGTGCGATATCTACAAAATTTGGGTAGAATCAAAGTTTCTTTGGTAGAATACAGAAATGTACTATACCACAGTATTTAAAGTAAAATTTTACCTCCAAATCTCCCATAAAATCGGCTGAAACTGCTGCTTTTCGTTTCAATAATGTCCCAACTTTCCGATTCTGACCCATTTTCCCAGCATGACATCATTTTAACTGGGGTTTCCGGCACTTACTTACCACAAATTAATACTATACGCATCGATATGCTGAAAGTAGAATTCTACCTCGAAATCTGCCATAAATTCGACAGAAACTGCATCTAATCACAAAAAAAATCGATCCTCATCCATTTTTTTGCTTTAAACTGTTTTCGAAGGGATTTCACGCAATTAAATGTATAAATATACATATATTAATCTAAATCGTTATGTTTTTTTTTACAGTAGAGATATCGAGATTTACGATTCTGGGATTGTTTTTTGGAAATACGGTTAAAATAGATTTTTCAAACTGAAAATGAAATATTACGAATTTGGTATTTTACCAATAGTATCCATGCTATTAATTGGTATATTGTACTCGTAATCCTCCTATAAAATGTACGGAAGTTTGGTTGCTCCAGATAATTCGGTTTTCGAGTAATGAGGTAATAATGTGAAATGGCGAAAAGTTTAAATGCAACTAGCTCACCATGTATAAAATGCATCATCATTTAAAAAATATCTTCTTGTACGGTGTTTGGCGTAGATTCTAGTCAAGTGATCAGCTTTTCTATAAAAAATGTTTTTATTGAATAATCTTAATTTTTTGACCTATAAATCGATGCTTTTACGTTTTCCCTCAAAAGTCCACATTTCCGAAAGAGTGAACCATTTAGACAGCTCTTCTCCTAAAAATTCCCTACCAAATTATAGTCTCGATTCTTTAGATCCTCGCTACCTTTTCGGCGCTAGAACGATCCAAAGTGAGGCCTTTTCCAAAATATATACCGCCAAAAAAATATTCGCCATTTTCCGATTCTTCTTAATTTCAATAGGGTTCGGAACACCGTTAAAAGGAACGGGTCCAGAAGTGTCATCAAAATTAATAATTTTTTTCGACAGTTATCAAGCACAATTTGGAAAATCGCACAGGGGACTCAAAAACGGAATGTCGAACTGTCAAGGCTTATTCCAAGTGTTGCCCAACAACGCGCCAAAAGAATCGTTAACGTAAAATATAACAGAGTGAGCGATACATAACGGCTTAGTTTTATTTACTACCTATTCGCTCTGTGCGTCAGGGTAGTGGGAGAAATGACGAACGATCGTGCGCGCGAGTCGGAGAAATTTGGAACTTTATTCAGCTACTATACAAATATACACGTGGAATACATCGAAAACGGGTCTGGTGTCATATAAGCACTGTCGATTTTAAAGATTTTTTTGAGTTCAAAGGAAAGATTCCATCAAATGGAACACATTAATGCAAAAAAATTGCGGAAGAAGCACTTTTGACGCCAAAAATTGAAAAAGAAATTTCAGAAATGAGGCTGTTTAGTGACATTTAAATGCGAAAACTCTCCCAATATGACCTTAATGATTACAATTTACTTGCAATGTTGTTAGACTTGGCTAACTTTCTTGATTTTCAAGTAAGCAAAATGTCAAGTCCAGGAGCATGTTTCATAAAGTAGAATAACAACTTGTGAAAGTAACTAAACAAGCGCGCACCGCGCGCTTGTTCCTTATGTGCCTCAGACTAACCAAATAAGCTCCCATTTGTCTGTTAACTAACTCAAGCTAACCAAAACTAATTCAGACTAATGCAAAGTATCCCAAAGTTGCCAAAACTAGTCCAGACTAACGTAAACTAACCCAAACTAACCCAGATTGACCAAAAATAACCCATACTAAGCAAAACCAACCCTGGCTGTTTAGCCATATCACAAACAATATTTGCGTAGCTATATTGTTTGTGGCCATACATGTATACATAAGTAATAAAAGTTTACATACGGCACACTGTCGACTCAATTTATTCATTTCCCAGTAAATGCCCTAGATCAAGTACATTTGTCATAAAATGAAATTATTTTAAAAGACAAGCGCGCTACGCACGCTTGTCAGTAAATCAGCCACAGCTAACCCAAAATATCCAACAATAACCCAAACTAGCCAGCACTAACCCAAACTAACCAAAACCAACCCAGACTAATACAAAGTAACCAAGACTAACCAAAACTCCCAGGCTAACCATAATTAACCAAAGCAAAGAGACAAGCGCGCGTAGCGCTATTCCAATCTAAGCAAAACCAACCGAGCCTAACCAAAACTAACCCAAACCAACAAAAACTAACCCAAACTACGCCAACTTAACCCCGACTAACCAAAAAAAACCCATACTAACCAAAACTAACCCAGACTAACCCTAATTAACCAAAGTAAAAAGACAAGTGCGTTACACGCGCTTTTCTCTTCGCTATCCCAAAACAAGCAAATCCAACCCAGACTGACCAAACCAACCCGTACTAACCAAAGCTAACTCAAACTAACCAAAACTAACCCAAACTATTCCTAAATAACCAAAGTAAAGAGACAAACGCGCTACGCGCGCTTGTCTATTCCATACCCCAATCTAAGCAAAACCAACTCAGACTAACCAAAACTAACCCATACTAACCAAAACTAACCAGACTAACCCTATATAACCAAAGTATATTCCAAACTAAGCAAAACCAACCCAGACTAACCAAAACTAACCCGAACTACCCAAAACTAACGCAAGCTAACCCAGACTAACCAAAACTAACTCATACTAACCCAGACTAACCCTAACTAACCAAAATAGAAAGCCCTTTTCCCTTTGCTATCATAAACTAAGCAAAACCAACCCATACTAACCTAAACTAACCAAAACTAACCCTAATTAACGTATTCCAGATTAAGCAAAAATAATCGAAGCTAACTTTAATTAACCAAAGAAGCGCATTGAGGCGAGCGCGCTACGCGCTTGACCAACACCGCCCATCACAATATGAAAATTAATTCAAAGTAACAAGACAAACGCACTACGCATGATAATTTAATCCATAATCTACTAATCCAAATGATCTTTTAAATTTTTATCTATTTCAATAAACTAAATAAGTTAGTTTATATGACTTATTATTAAAAGTGATCCCCTTCTAGCGAAACATCTAATTCTAGTAAATTATATATTCGAATTATTGTTATTTTATTAAACAAAGTAATTAAGAATCATTATTTATAAGAAGTTTTCGTCCCACAGTACTTTTGAAACATATTCAACACGAGGCTGTTATATTTTAGAAACAAATAGAAATTACACTTGGCAACATCTACCCGTACAACAGCCAGCTGAGCCGTGCTAAGCCAACCTATATAATAATGTTTTAAGAAATAGTCATGTTGACGTTTATTTCATAAATATTATATTATGGTGTTAAAGTGCAAAAAAAAACAGCTTTATTTGCAATTTGTATGAAAAGAAGCTTTATATTATGTTATTATTAACCTTCTGCGATCATACCTTAGGACAAAGTGTACTGGAATTGTGTTTATTAGGAAAAAATGTATGTTAAATTTTAATTTTGATTTTCAATTTATTTTGAGAAAATGTGCTTCATTCGCAAATTTTTTTGCGTTAATGTGTCCCATTTGATGTAATCTTTCCATAGAACCCAAAAAATGCTTCAAAATCGACGGTGCTCATATGACACCAGAACCAACAAGGGTAAGTATCATAACCTGTGTAATATATTTTCGAAGCCGGTTCTTATGATTAGTGCAATGGACAGCACTAATAATCCCGAAATAGTTATTTGTGTATTTAGAGCGCAAAGTAATGGATTGCCGCTCGAGAAAGAATGTTACTGCGCGACGCGTAGCGGAGCGCAGTAATGTTTCGAAAACGGCAATCTTACTTTGCGCACGAAAAACACACAGAACTTTTTCTACAGCCCCATTTTCTAAAATGAAATGCACATTTTTCTCTATACTTATTCTGAAATTTGCAAATGACTGTCAGTTTTGACATATTATTCGGGCATATCTAGAACACGAGTGCCAGCAACAACTGTATTAAACTCACGACTGTCATTTATTTATTTTCGATTGCCATGACTATTCATAGCAAACTCGACGGAAAAAGTGAGAATTTTCTTTTTCATGTTCGCGCTAGAGCGCAAAATAAGGATCCGCGGCATTCGTCGATTTTGCGATTTCATTTCAATTTAGTAATTAGTTATTTTGCGCGCGGCTGTGGAAAAAATATATTTAATATTTAATAACTTAATTTCAGTTTGTCTGTCAATTTCCAGATTTAAAAAATAAATTATTTTAAATCGTCTTCATTCATTCTAAAGTAATTTAAGTAAAACTTCATGAATCGAATTTTTAATCGTATCAATTTCACAATGCTATTATTATTATTATGATATTCTCATGTTTACGCTTTCATAACCTACAAAGTTTTCCTATTATGCTGAATACACACAAAATTCAATATCGAACTTGCCTTTTTTCAGTCGAATCGATAAATATTCTCATATGACAACGTATTATCTGCAGAACTAATTATACTGCACTAAAATCAACAATTTTTCTTGAATTTTCAATCGTTTTCGATGTACTTGACGTGTTGCGTATCTAAGAAATTCGCCACATTTTGTACGACCAGATGTCGCGTCGTGTAACGCACATAGCGAATAAGAAAGAAAGAAAGTCTGCTGAAGTTTTCACTTCAAAAATTAATAGTTTGCAAATTGCAAATGCTCTATAACTCCAATATAAAATTAGAACTCTGTCGATACGACAATAAAGAAATACATTGTCGAGTAACAAAATGCATGTTTATATCTTTCTTTCAAAATTACACAAGGGCATTTTTATATAACAATAACAATTATACCATATTTTACATTTAACTTGAACCTAGAGCCTAACCGAGACCTAAACAGTGTAATGTCACAATTTTCCCGCTATCTTTCTACATATTCGCATTTACCTGCAGAAGTGCAGAAATAAAAATATTAATATATAAAATTTAACTCCACCTGTTATTCGACAAACGCTATCATTACACCTACTAAAAGCAGCAAGATTAGCTTTCGGCTATAGACAACTAGCTTTACGGCACAGTTTACTACCGAGGAAGTGAAGGAAATTAGTCGTTGTATAAACTCGCTTAGGTGAAATATGGAAATATGAAGTCATAAGATATCCACTTTCCTTGAACATAAGTATCGTGTACGTGTATATAAGTTGATGGTTGCATGTAATTTGGTATAAAAAGATTGATTCTTACTATAGGTCACGTTTTTGTTCTGCACTGGCTCCTTTCGGTACTCAATATATTTTTTAATAGAAATAACAATAGCTATTTTACATATCCCGGTTTACTTGCATTCCGTAACGGGCTGTTGTGCTCTGTCTTTGAAGTGTCTACTTATCTTTCAAAATCTTTCCTGCAGCTCTTTAATAATTTAGTAATAAGCAAAGTCGCTTAAATTAATGTCGCTTTTGTAAAACATAAAGGAAAATGCAACAGTTCCTAATTTATAAATGAATTATGAACAACAACATAAAATCTTATATAAAGATTGGAAAATAGAATTAATTCCACTGAAGACAGCATGAAGATGTTGTGACTTACAAGTGGAGGTAGGATTCCAATAATTCAACAAAAACTTTTATAGGTAGCCTCCATGATACTGGCACTCCTTAGGGTCGAAATACATTAACGTAACAAAAATATCATAAAATAATGACTCTAACTATCTCAACCAGTCCATGAGGCACCACAAAAGATGCCGGCCTATCGACTCCCCGCCAGTATAGGGCGTAAAAGGAAAACTCTGATCTCTCACGGAACGAATTTCAACCCCTCGAATTCGAAACTTGCCAACTCAGCTTATGTGAAATAGCGACTCCAAGCGCATGAAGAACCATCTGACGTCACAGCTCGGTTAATCGAACTTCTGCTCTAAACCAGATTCCCCAAGCAGCAAGTACATAAATATATATGCCTTAAGAATCTGCAGGGAACCATTACCTGGGAACGTCGATTCGATTGAATCTATCTAACTGTCAAATTCATATGTGCCTGACTCTTAATAAATAATAATAATTAATAATAATAATAATAATATTAATAATAAGTAGATAAATGAATTATAATATCCATTAGATGGCTCTTATGATCTCCAAATTGTTTGAGATAGGTATTGCAACGAATTGTTAAGTTTTCATTAACTTTTAGATCAAAGAAAAGCTTGTGCGCATTTTCCTGAGTGAT
This sequence comes from Pissodes strobi, assembly GCA_016904865.1. Lineage (NCBI taxonomy): Eukaryota > Metazoa > Arthropoda > Insecta > Coleoptera > Curculionidae > Pissodes > Pissodes strobi. The sequence goes on from MU184021.1 coordinate 120,010, forward strand.
TAAAAGAGAGCTCAAATATTAAAATCTATGAAGACAACAGCTAGCAAATTGAACTGCAGAACCAGAACCTTTGACAGATGTTGCCGAAACCTAGTCGAGCACCTGCTATTCAGAATGGGACAAAAATGAGACCTGGGGCCTGTTTCATAAAAATGAAGAGTTGAGGAGTGAGGAGCGGCATAATGTTAAATTTCATTTCATAAAAGGTTTGAAGAGTTGAGGAGTGAAAGGTTGAAGAGTGACGAGGTGAAGAGTTGAATAGTTTATAAAATTTGTAATTTAATTCCATAAACACTCTTGGCTCCTCAATTCGTCCAGATTTACTGACCAGTTTACGAAGACCCTCATTTATATTTCAAATACGTTCTAGTGCACATCATATATACTGCAAAATCTACTTTTTAGCAGTGATTCTTCTTCCGATGAAGAAAATGTGCCACAAAGGCAAAGAAAGTTATATAGGAAGAGACTAAGGTAAGACATTTGGCACCTACAAGTTTGTGTATTATAAATGATACGTTTTCAAAAGCTACGGGTGGTTAGAAAATAGACCTTTTGATGCAAATGCCAGATTCAGGATGTCTGAAGAAAAATTTAATTCCCTGGAAATTATTCTGACTAACGACCTTGAGCAAACAACTAGAGGAGGAGAATTAACAGTTAAACAAATTATGGAGGTGTCTCTTCATTGGCTGGGAACAGGCGTACAATACCATTCGGTCGGAGACATGCATGGTGTATCCGCTGCCACAGTGCATCGATGCATACATAAATTCGTAAAGGCTGTACTAAAACGCATATATCAATCTCACGTCGTTTCCAGAGAACATGCATCTGGTTGCCCAGAGTTTTCACCGCATTATTATTTCAAAGGTACATTTTTGAAATATTATTTCCTATGAATTTTATGATATCTACTGGAATGTTTTATTAGGTGTGTGGTGCAGTGGATGGAACATTGATATAAATAAATGCTCCTACAGAAAATCAAGGTCACTTTGTAGATAGACACGGAAATCATTCTATTAATTGTATGGCTATTGATGCACGTTTGCCAGGATCCACGCATGATAGTCGCGTTCTCAGCGTTCTCTAATTTATTCAATGACTTTGAGAGTGGAAGAATTCCTTTACCAGGAGGAATTCTTTCTTGGAGATAGTGTATATCCTCTGAAAAGCTGGCTCATACTCAACAGACGCTGAAAATATAACCCAGCAAAGATTTCTTAGAAGTCGCAAATCAACCCGAAGAGTGATAGAATGGGCTTTTGGGATTTTAAAAGAAAAATTTCCATGTCTTTACCATTTGCACGTTAATCCAATTTTTGCAGCGAGAATATTCAAATGCTGCGTTGCGCTATGAAACTTCATTAGACTGAAAACAGATTTCAGGAAATTATACAACATTTTATGTAAATAACAAGTTTTGATTTATTGTCCTGAGGAAATACCATTTTGGTAGGGCTAAATAATGAACAGGGTCATGTTTTATATTTCGACACCTCTCATTCTATTCTTAAAATAGAAAAAAAGAGAACATTTATTAAATTAGAAAATGATATTTTTTTCATCAATACTTATGAGAGCATAAATAAATTTAATTTATTTACTTTTTAATTTAAGTTTCTATAAATTTTACCACCATCACCAGTGATAACATTCGAATGATTATCATCTTCTTCGGGAAAAGATATTTCCTTTGGCACTTGTGACAAGCAGGAATATGTCGTTAAATTAGCCGATACAACCGTAGAAGCCAACTGATGCTGTCTTTCTAAAGCAAGGCATTCTAACTGAGTTTTATATGTTTGAGCATTAACTAGATGTGTTGAAGCATTAAGATAATTAATTTGACTGATTTTTTTGTTTATCTAGTACCTTTATTTCATCGTCAATTGACTTTGTTTTCTTTTCTAGTGGGGATTTATACTGCCCTTCGTGTCTTTTCACATTATTAGTCTTGCTACAGGATGGCTTACTATTTATCACCCTTTCTTCTTTTTCTGGTGTAGCTTCTGGTGGTTCTTCAGTCGTTCTTCCTTTATTGGTCTTGCTGCTGGATGAATTTGTAGTTACTACATTTTTACATGTATCTTCATCGGCATCTTCACTATCCGATGACACGTCTATCATGCCCACCACCCCCGGAGTATTTCTACCCAAAAAATCCAACACCAAATTATCCAGTTTAGTCAAAATCACTTTTTAACTTCCGGTTTGCCGACTTTTATCAAGTTTTTCCTGAAAATAAAACGAATATTTTTGTCACAAAGATTAAAGATAAAACATATACATATATTAAAAGGTTCAGTGGCGTGCATATAATACACACTATCCTTAAAAAGTAAAATGGTAACTCTATTATTAACCGACTTTATTTATGAATAAAAATCACTTACCTTGGCACGTCTTTTCCAATTTCCCCAAGTTGTGTCTCTCAGCTTTTCTTTTGTACAACTCTCGGTCACTATCCCAATTGATTTGGCATATTGCAAAAGTTCTTCCCACGCTTGTTATTTCTTTTCATTTGACACCTTATCGGAAAATTTCCCATCCAGTATGTCTTTATAATCGCGCAATTTGTGTAAAAATTAAATTTTTTTATCCATTTTGTGCGCAATACTCTAATTTAATTATGTACACTGTACTGAAGCTACAAAAAGTTTTTATACGCAGTTACTCTCACCGTTAAAATTATATGGTCAAACTACTTTATCAGGCATATTTGGGGAATCTGCAGCCCGTTCAACGATATTTCAAGGTTAATAAAGAAAAAACCGACAAGGCGATATTTCGTTTTTATACTGTACTCGTCAAATCTTCATGAATAGTGAGGAGTACACGCAAATTTATTTTGAAACAAAAACGACATTTACTTTTCACTCCTCAACTCTTCACTCGTCGCTCATCAATTCTTCATATCATAAGTAGCTAGTACATCATACTGAGACATACATATAAATATAGAATTACTATAAATACATATACATATAAATATACAATAACTTTCAAGGTAAAACAGGGTAATGTACTTTATACACTGTACCGTGCGTTCAATTTATCTTGATAACATTTTGATTCGCTGTAACTTTTTTGTTTTTAAAGATAAACAAAATGTAGAGTTGGTGGCCAAGTTTTTTTCTAAGTTACAGATAAAACAAAACACTAACAATTTTCTGACATATAAACCTACTTTTTATTTTTTTAAATGGACAACCTGTCTATTATTAAAATTTTGGACTTTCCAGAGAAATCTTAACACATTTCGTGTATAATATCCTATATCTATCTTAAACTGTTTACAAAATATTTACAATTGAAAGTCGGGCATTTTGGCAGTTTGACAGGCTCTAAAATCTAAACCGCACGAGATCAAAGAAAACGGTTTGCATATTACTATCTTGGATTTTCATAAGCTATCGAATGATAGTAACTTTGAATTTAACCGGAGGTTTAAAAGTTCCGGTTAATTTTATCCTCGGGTTAAATTCGAAGATACTGTCATTCGATAGGTTATGAAAACTTAAGATAGGAATGTGCAAACCGTCTTCTTTGATCTTGTGCGGTTTAGATTTTAGAGCCTGTCAAAGTGTCAAAATACCCGATTTTGAACTGTCAATATAATCAATAGGTATAGGATATTATACACAAAATGTGTTTAGATTTTTCTAGAGAGTTCTAAAATGTAGTAATATACAGGGTGTTCCATTTAAAAAAATATAAAGTAGGCTTACATGTCAGAAAATTGTTAGTATTTAATTTTATATGTAACTTAGAAAAAAAACTTGGCCTCCAACCCCACATTTTATTTTTTTGTTTACCTTGATATCTTTAAAAACAAAAAAGTTACAGCGAATCAAAATGTTATCAAGATAAATTATTGTAGATATACTGGAACAATCCAATCTAAATTATGTTTGCAAATAATAATAAATATATAAAGGCCCGGAATTTGAATATGCTACAACTTGACCTCGGAACTTATTCGGAAATATAATAAATGAATTTAATAGTTATTATATGCTGGATAAGGTTCACCTAATGATGGAAACACCGCGAGAAGATTCTTTAAAACACTTAAAAAAGTGCAGAAAAATTATCAGGTTAGACGTAAATTTAATTAAAAATGTTGCCACCGTCTTGAGAGCTTTATCATCTGGTTATAAAATGAATTTGTCTAGATATAAAACGTTGGCTGAAGAATCGCGAACATTATAATATAAGTGTGTATTCGTGGTACTACCTTATACAAAATTTTGAAATTATTCAAAACGCAATCCGTCCTTTAGGACTGCTAATAGAGACAATTCACGCATATCCACGAATGCTGACTTATTAAATATGCTTATAATTACATCTGATTCGGTAATTAATAGCAACAGAAAAAAAATTATGAAGCCTTTGTTAAGCAGGTGCTAGAGTTGCTGATAGTGCAATACTTAAAAGAAAACGCAGAGGTTAGGGAAAGAAAGACTTCAAAATAACTACATCAATAATTCAACCTCTTCTAATTCCTCAAGCAATGCAAGCTCTAGTTACAATGAAACGTAAATGGATATTTTACATTTTCTGTATACTATTTTATAAGCTTCAGTTTTTAAGTAAAAAAAATTATCTCATTTCCTAATTTTTATTTTTCTCAACATTAAAATGAAATATGCAGTTAAAAAAATATTAACACAACTAAAGTGAAACTTCTAAAAGGGATATAAGGAATTAAGTTTTAATTTTTTTTAAACTTTTTTTTTCTCAACTTTTTCGCCGAAAACCGCATTTCTCTAACCTTCTTTCAATATATTTTTTTCTTTATCTTTTTATAATACTCTTATTAACTTTCCGAACAATTTTTTAATTTTTTGTATTATTTTTTCTTATTTGGTTTTATAATACTCTTATTAACTTCTCTAACTTTAATCTTTTGTTTTTGTTTTTTTTATTATTTCGTTTTATAATACATTTATTAACTTTCCGAACAATTTTTTAGGATTTTTTAAAATGTCTCATTTTTTACAAATATATTGGGTGTCCGGGGAGGTTTGGGGTGGAGGATAACATTACCACCCTTCGCTGATAACCTTGTGCAACGGGCTCATCACTAGTAATATTTTCGATCCGAGATTCCGTTGCTGATATATCGGCAAAAACTGTTTTTTCCCCAAAATACCCCCTTAAATTAGAACCCCGGTCCCCCCATATGGTCAAAGGTAGCCACCTATGAGGCGCACCTACCATAAAAATGTCGACCCCGTAGCTCTTTCTGTTCTCCCGAAATTAATTATTTTAGTTTTTTATGTTTTTTTACGTTTTTTCCATTTTTTTCTCATTTTTCACAATTTTTTTTTTTCAAAAGGCATTTTTTTTCTTCCTATATTTGCCATCCCCGACCTCGTAGCTGAACTCCTTCGCTTTTTTTTCTCCGAAAACCGGCTTTCTCGTAACTTTTTTTTATTATTTTTTTTCTTATTTCGTTTTATATTAACTTTCCTAGAAATTTTTTACGTTTTTGTCCAATTTTTCCGAACATCTTTGGGTATCCGGGGAGGTTAGGGGTGGGGGATATAATTCCCTCCTCCCCACTTATGACCTCGTGCAACGGGTTTTCGTCCAGAATCCTCATTTTACCCCGGCTACATGTCCTGAAAATGTCAACGCTCTAGCTATACTGGAACATGCTTATTTAGAGGGGCGTTTCACTTTGATAAGCGTTTCACTTTGGTAAGCATTGTTTCTGACTTTACCCTCGCTAAAGAAGTTTCACTTCAAGAATCACTTTGGGTGTACCACTCTTTTATTTGTTTAGGAGAAAAACGATGGTTATTTTTTTTCTGAATCATGTAACTTTTCCTTGAGTATGTTTACATCGAGGTTTACATACATACAGTTTTACATAATTTGCAAAAAAAACAGGAATATAATTGATATTACCCTCAAATGACCTGGAATATTATTTAGTACCTAATTTGGTTCAGTCGAAGAAAAAGAAATAAAAAATATCGTACACTTTGTGATACTAATCCGACATCAATCAAACTGACGTATGCTCGGACGTATCTGTCTGTTTTTTGTGTAACAGAAGAGTAATTTTTAATAAAAAAATAATAGCATTTTATAGACAACTGAAGGTATGGATAGGTACCCTACGGTGGGCAAATGCCATAATTCACTTGTTGATGTAAAAGCCAATAGTGAGGTATGAACTAGTGCTGGCAACCAAAGACGGTTTTTCGGATAGTCGGTTAACCGGTTTCGGATTATCCGCGGTTTTTAAAAAAACCGAAACCGGTTAACCGGATACTCGGTTAACCGATTACCCGATTTCTCGTTTAACCGATTAACCGAATAACCGGTTTCTCGGTTAACCGATTAATCGATTATTCGGTTATCTAGTTACATGGCACTGGGCCACCGGGTTCTCAAGTAATGGTAAAAAAGATAGAAAGTAAAGTAAGTATTTGGAATCGTAACATACCACATACCTACTGGACGGTGATTATATTTGGAAATGCTTTTAGAGGGCGATTGAAAAATAATATCTACCTCTAATAGAATACCTTTATATTTATTTAAGTTTTAAAAAATTGTAATATTTTTTCTGCTCAGAATTTATATCGATTGTAATTTGTAATAAGCAATATTTTTAATTTAATTATTACCTTGGGGTTTATTTCAATAACGACCAAAAACTGGAATACATTTGGTTCACTAGAATTTAATGATTGTGCCCTAATCGGCAGGGAAACTGAACTAATGGAAATATGCTTAAGAACAAATTATAAATTATGATTAGCCTATGATGACTGTGTATTAACCGATTAACCGGTTATCCGATTAACCGGCTATCCGATTAACCGGTTAACCGGTTATCCGGATACCCGGTTTTCACTATTATTCGAATACCCGGTTTTATCCGAAACCGGTTTTTAAGAAAACCGAATAACCGGTTTCAACTTTTTACGGTTTTTGCCAGCACTAGTATGAACAAATATATGCATTCGTTTTGCCAATGGTTCAAGCATAGCAAAACTAGAGCATATATGCTGAAAATGCTTTTTTTGCCAATTTTGAGGATTTGGCAAATAAAAGGCAACCTGCCATTGCTTGACAATTTTGAACAATGTTGCAGTTTTACTCGCCAGGTAAAAGAACATGTGTATATACCAGCAGTATAGCCATAGTATAGTCGTATTTTGGAAGATAAGGTCAGCGGAATATCGACTAAAAATATCAAATTAACTAAACAGATTGATTGTATAATTATTGTAGGAAAGATACCCTTAGAAATCGAATTGGTAAAACTAGCAAAAATGCTGACCAAATGCATTGATAAGATAGAGAATTGGACGTCAATATTAATAACTAAAATACTTTATGCAAAAATCGAACCGGAATGGATATTTTATTGTATGAAACGGAAAACAAAATAATATAAATTTTCTGGCGCTTTGCAAATATTGCGTTGGATTGGATACTAAAAGTGTAACTAGCGTCGGCGCCGTTTTTTTTTTTCAGATATGAAACAGGAAAATGTAAATAAAAACCAAATTGTAGGTATGAATAGATTTGGAAATATGCCTAAAGAAACCACGCAGTATTTATATTTACCAGATGTCAATTTGTACACGAATATCCGCTACTATATTCGCAGACGCATCAGTACAGATATCGAAGTTCGCAACGCCACAATGAATTGAAAGAAAAGTAAATTTTCAATGAATACCAATAACTAATGAATCAACTCAACGAATTTCTATGTAGAAACCAGAATGTATATTTTATATTTTCACATTAAATGGTACCAAACTTATATAGTACAAAAATATACTAAAACGGCAAATCTTGGCCGAGATGCACTACACAAGTTGGGTTTTACCAATTGCTGGCATTGCACATGTGTAATATGTAATTTGCAGGCTGGTTGAGATCTGTTCGGCAAATATTGCCCGGCCAACTGAACGTGAATAGGGACCTTAATCGGCCGACGTCATCATTATTCAACTTGCATTAGCTAATTAAGTAGTCAATTCAATATTAGCGCTTGAATTACTTACCACATCATGCTAAACCATTTAAAATCGCATATAAGTAAATGATGTAAATAAGTCGTATAGGTATTTCGCAAAGAAGTAAATCTCACTGTCTCTTTTTTGGACGAATTTCGCGTGAAAAAGTTCTCATATAAAATGGGTTTTAGTTGAAGCCAACGAAAAGCCTGAACCTGTGAGCCTTTAATGTAATTGAACACCTGAGTCCAAATTGCAGAAGTATCCCATCCCCCATGTAATAAAACTGAAAACAATGATAACTTAAAAAAGTGTAGGGGGGTTTGAAACGTTAGGGTATTTAGTGAATGAAGTGCCATGGCAGCATTTGAAAATTGGATTGTAGTATAAAATGCAAATAAACTGAACTTTCAATAGCTGAAGTGTTTGTTTAAAAAAGCAAGTCACAAAATCCCCAAGTTGCCATATAGAACTCGTGTTTGTTTAGGCTTCGCAACAAAATAAAATTTAAATCATAATATTAGTACCGGATGTCCAAAAAATACTAATAAAAAATATAAACAATAAAACCAGCAGTTTCAATCCAAGATAAAAATAAATCAAAATGATTCAATTATGAGCCCCATTAATTCACATCAATTATATTTACTACATACTTCCCGTTTTGAACCCAAAATACCTCATCATCTAAGACCCATTGTTTTACAGATTTACTAATAAATTTGTACTGCTCCTTGACTAACAACAATCCACAGCTAACTAACCTTGATGTTGTAAACACTTTTTAAACATCTCAAAATCCAGGAACAATGAGTTTTTACAAGCAACTGAATGGCAGCTTCTTTAAGCTCTAGATTATGTTTTCAGTTTCTTTCTTTCCTAATAATTCCATTTAAAATTTGTTTTAATCTAATGTATTTCGCAAGGTCTTATTACTTTATTGATTACAGTCGAATAATATTAATTTAAAGCGTACCATTAGGTTTTTATTAAATAAAAGTATACATCAATGTATAAACCTTTAATAATTTTTTTTATTGTTTCCATATTTTCCGTTATACTTTTAGAAATTTTTTATATTAGTATTTTGGGCGGATATATTTCCACTTACACTACCCAGCAGATATAAGGGAAATTGTTCATAGGCAATCGCAGAACGTTTCAAATATTGTAGTAAAGGAACAATAATGAACGAAACATGAAATTAAAGAAAGCAATTTTAAAAATACTTAATGGATAGTATTTTACTAGTCTAAAACTCGGAAACTGACAAAGAGTAGCAAATTTCAAACTATTTGAAATAGCTCATGTCCTGAATACTGGTTAAATAACATTTAATAAATCTAATTAACGGTGGCATTTTAATATTGTATTTTTATATTTCAGTTTTTGTTTTTAAGCTTTCAAAAACATTGGAAGGTTTGCCACAGAAAACTAAAGTATAGTTAAGCTTTAGGATAAGATGCTACATTGGACCAGTGCCAATCTACCAACAACCCCTCTACAAAAGGTCAAAGTGCTCACAAAATATTAGCTCGTGACGTCATGCATATGAGAGAGGTTTGCTGGTGGAAGAGTAATTGCGATCGAGGCGCAATTGGTTGCCAGACTACTACGATAGTAGTGAATATTAGGATGACCGTATATAAAGAATGTATCTACATTACAATTTCTCAAATATTGTAAAAAATCCATAAGATGTTCTTTCTTCTTTTTATAATTTGGTATATTACTACCTTGTTCGTACACTTTCCTAAAATAATACTTTCCTTATAGAGCCGGCAACAGCGCATCATCTGAGACGCCATGAGATGCAACAGAAAGAAGAAATAAAACAAACGATTAGTTTGGGACTTTGCCGATAATGGTTGCGGTAATTAGTGTTATTTTCTGGCAGTTTTCTCTAATCGAAAACTATTTATGTGCTTTTAAGTGCGGAAAACTTGTACCTAATATTGTTTTGTATATTTAGGTATACAATTTGTATTGGACTTAAGACCTGTTGCCTATGTGCCGATAGGCCGATTTGTTTACAGTACAGTTTATAAGTTCTTGTTCGTGTTTAGTTGCATATTTTTCTCTCTATTTTGTGTTAACTGATATTTAGTATAATTATGCGTCAAAGTGTTGTATTCCTGGGCGTAATAGAAACTATAAAATGGGCCTACTTAAAGTACATGTTTTCGGTTTTCCAAAGGACGTAAGTTTACGACAAAAATGGCTAAAAGCTAAAGCTTTTTTGCATAGCGAGTCAGTTTATATTTCAACATAATCATGTATTTCCCAAATTAAAACTTCATTGGCCCAAATTTTAATAAATGATGATCACTTTTATGATATTAAAAGTGTATTGCCGTTCATTACATATTTAGGTGGTTATTGTTGCTACATTACGTTAAAAAAATAAAATGTGACAGCTGTAAACAAAAAATGGTATATGACCAATAACACCTATATCCAGAAAGGACTAAGTGCTAACAAAATTTTAGCTCGTGACGTATTGCATGTAGGCCTTTGCTATTTGGAGCGAAGATGTAGGAGGGTGGCCTTCGGGTGGAAGGGTAATTGCGATCCAGGGGCAAGTAGATGCAACGTTGCCGGACTACTACGATAGCAGCCAATATTAGGATGCCTGTATATAAAGAATGTATCTCTTACATTACAATTTCTCCAATATTGTAAAAACAAATTTCCGTAAGGCGTTCTGTCCTCTTTCTATAATGTGGTACTTCGTAATTTATTTATTTAGTTATCTAATACTAGTACTCTGTTCGTGCACTTTCCTAAAATAATGGGAACAAATAAATAAGTACGTTTTAAATTTCGTGAATTATTACTAACCATCTCTCTAAATACATATATACCTACATATGTATTAGATATATATTATTCACATTATGTAACTATACCTATAAAATATACACAGTGGCAATTATTATCGGCAACAGCGCAACAAAACAAACGAGGTTTGTTTACGATTTTGCCGTAATGGCATCGGTAATAGGCAATTACTTTAATTTTGTTGCATTTTTGTAAACTTGGAACTATATATGTGGTTTTATCTGTGTAAAACTTGTTCCTAATATTTCGTTGTATATTTAGGCATATAATTTATATTGTTATGCATATTTTAAAATATGTAGAACTATATGTTCCGGAGTGAAATACCTGTTGCTATAGTTCATTGTGTAAGTCATATTTGTAACTTTTTGTTCGTCTTTAATTGAATATTTTTATCTCTTTTTCCGGTAGTTTTGTGGTAACTTAGTGTAAGTAATTATGCCTCAGAAATGTTGCAAGGGGAACTATAAAAATGGGCCTAAAGTTCATGTTTTCGGTTTTCCAAAGGACGTAAGTTTACAACAAAAATGGCTAAAAGCTATCATCCCCCGAGATATATTTCAGCCGAAAAACGAAAGTATGTGAAGCTCATTTTCCTGAATCATATGTACAACATTTCGAGATTCAAAGACAGGTAAGTTTTTTACAATGGATTTAGTAAAACCACGGCTAAAAGAGGACTATATACCATCTATTTCTTTAAATTGCCCTAGTTATTTATCAAAAAATGTCAAAATTCGGCCAAGTAAAGATGAAAAGCTCAAAAATATTGATGAGTTAAATTTGTCCAAAGCTCTTGAAATAAGCAAAATTGAGTCTGACGAGCACGAAAAAACATTTTGATAATTTATTGTCAAATTTTCTACATTTAAACTACCAAAAGATTACTTTTCTGCCCAAAGTTTGTCTCAAGAAGGTGAAAGATTAACTATTTTTACAATTGAATATATACACCTGGCCCATGCATTAATTGTGCGATTGTTATTAATAATTATAACCTAAATATTTTTTGTATATCGAGTCAGTTTGTATTTTAACATCAAAATTAAGACTTTTCCCAAATTAAAACTTTTCACTTAAACACTATGTTAGGCTCGATGTTAGGTAAGTGAAATTTGAAGGAGTTTTTTTAAATTATTTTAATAATAGTTAAGGGAAGGTGTGGAATAGGTCAGCATATGTATTTATGTGTAATAAAATTTTCACATTAATATATACATAATTACATATCCTGAAATTTCTCAACTCAAACATAACTTTTGGGATTTGTCAAGAAGTCTGTCATATAGCTAGCGTTCTTTGAAATAAGTTAACTATTGATAGTTTTCATAAATATTAGTGTATGTATCCCCTTATATCACGGTATAGATATTATTTGTACTCTGCTTATATCATTAAAACTGCGCGGCCTACATGGATAACGCCACACGACAAGCAGTAAAGCCTTGTTATTTAGTGGGTATTGAATCTACACCCTTACACGTTATTCATAAAGCTTTGGGGTAATAGACGACAAACTAAAAATATAGAGCATATTATATACACTTTTGCATCATAAAAGTGCTTTCAAATCTCAATATCAAAGTTCATTCAGTTATTAAATCTAGTCTGCTCCATAATATGAAATTTTCCAGATGTCATAAACGTTGACCTATTTTCAGAGGATTACAGTTCTAAAAGCAAGTTGCTTTTTAAGCTGAAATATTCATATCCAGCAGAAAGATATGCATGTTTTTAACTTGCTTGCATATTCCGCCAGTGCTGCACTTAGCTCATTCTCGATTTTTTTTAAGATTGTTGAAATATAGCTCCTAAAGTGTAATAGAAAGCGATATTTAATTTTAGGTTTATGCATCAGCAAAGGTAATTCGAAGAGCAGTAAGACAAAATTAGCCGCAACCCATACTAAACATCATGTTTCTAAATCACTTCGTGCATTAAATAAACCATGTAATTACTATTTACTCAAAAGTGCCCAAATGACCCCAAAAAATACTTTATTCTAAACTAAATTACTGGATCGTTTATTACAAAGACCGTAAATATTTAACAACATCTGTTGTGTACCTAATGGACCGTCGTCTGCAACGTCGAAAACAATAAAAGTTAATAAAATTACTTTAATAATCCTGCAGACTAGACAGGCCTTCTGCCCCCGCATTTTGCAATTCTTGCATTGTCACTATCAATATACACTGCGTGGGATTTTGAACAAGGCACTCAAGCCCAGTGGGATACGTCTCATGTTGCCAATTCATGCACATTTTTCTTGGTCAATAATAATTTCAGTGGTGGACACATGAAATATTCTAATGGGTTGAAAAATATGTTATAACTCGAATAAACCTGCCCAAAATCACGGCTTCTCCAAATATTATTATACTCAGTGAAATATTCTAAAAAACTTAATGTTTTAACTTACTTTTATTATTACTTCTTTACAGAGGTAGGGCCAAGAAGTTTAGACTTTTTTGCATAAATATGGAACGGTTTGTCAACGTCACCTTCTAAAACAAAGGCAACCAAAAAACCAAACTTGTAACTGCAAATCTCCTGACTCTCCAAGAATTGGAAGATCAGGTATTCAGTGACATGAAATGGAAAGCAATACCTGAACGACATAATAATATTTTCAAAAACACTAGAGGAACACTACTTGTTAAAATTAAGAAAAGTACACCAGGCCAATTTAACACTAAAGTCGAGCAAATGCGAATACCTTAAGAAAGTAATTAGACTTTTGGATTCAGGGTCAGTGAAATTACCTGATGAATCCAAAATGACGTATATTTAGAATTTTCCAAAATCAAAGAAGGTAAAAGACATACAAAGTTTTCTAGGACTGTGTAATTTGTACAGAAAATTTATTAAAAATTTCGCAATGAATATACGTCCATTACATGACATGACGAAAAAAAGTCCAGTATTTAAATAGAGACAAGAGTAAGATGAAGCATTCGCAACATCCCAACATTAAAAGATAAATTGATATCAGCACCAGTTTTACATTTCAACCCAAATAAAGAGTAGGGGCACTGAACCATCCCTGGATAAGTAAAGGAGTTCACCAGGTATAAAGGATCAAAATACTAAATCCAGATTAAGCCAAAAACATAGGACCAACCATTAAAAATATGAATTATAATTTGTTATTGGAATGAGCGATATGATTATTCGAGCATAACTAGGGAGGTCCTCTTCTTATTATACTAATTACAAATGAATTTTTGAATCTTGAAGAGGTTTACAATTGAGTTTTGTCCTTAAATTTGTGTCAACAGTAGAGTAATTTTGCAATATTTTGACGAAGATGAATTTAGTTTTAACATTGTGCTTTCTTACTAAACTTGATATCTTTCTCCGATCAAGGGAATTGAATTTTGAAAGAAACACTACACATTTTGAACATATTTTATTTCTTTAAAAGTACAGCAAGGTAAAAACAAAACAATAGCGGATATTTACTCGCCCAGCACGAATAACTTCTGTCTCCATACGCCTTGGCATTCCATCAATGAGGTGTTGAAGTTGAATCTGATTTTGGTCGATTTGATCCCACTCTTGGGTTAGTGGGTTAGTGCTTCTTTTAATACGTCCAAGTTACTACTCAAAGCCGAAGTTTCACTTCGAATCTTTTTGCCTATCACTCAAATGTGCTTTATGGGATTAAAGTCTGAGCTACGTGGTGGCCAGTTCATTCCACGTCGTGAAATATTGCGACCCTACTCTTGCAATGTAAGGACGAGCATAATCTTGCATCAGCATGAAATTGTTTCCTATAAAGGATACAAAAAGGAATACGTGTGGTGCCACAATGTACCGAATATATTGATTAGCCGTCACGGTTCCCCATCAACCATTAGTAAGTCAGTTCGAGCTTCCATATTTATTTATGCCACCCCATCCCATAATATTAGAGAATCGCTACCAAGCAAAACCTAATCTTGTAGAGAAAGAGTTTTGTTCGAAGCGCTCACCTAATCTACGATATATTCTCTGATGACCATCTGCAGATCTTAGACAAAACCTTGACTCGTCGGAAAATAAAACTATACTCCATTCCCCGAATATCCAATTTTGATGTCGAACAAATTGGAGACGACGATTTCTAGTCATCTCTGGGCCAGGGGCAGGTCGTCTAGCACGTAAGCCTATGCCCATTAATCGTCTCCGCACAGTTATTTCACTTACATTTACGTAATGTGTGTAACACATTCAGAGTTAAAACATGATCATCTCTGACATTTGTACATCGTTTTTTGCCAGATCCTAGTTTCCTCGAAAAACTTCGGTCTTATTAAAACGTTCCAAGACGCTTTGAACGCTAAATTTCACCGAATGTGCGTTTCCCTGGCGCCTACATCTTTTGTTAGAAATAGGTTGTGCCCTTCGTCGTTTGCTTCCTGGTTGATCATCATTTTCTGCTTCAGTTTCAATGTCTTCTTCTTCTTCATTTTCTAAGATCAGTGATTTGGCAATGGAAAGTTTGAAATCAAGAAAGTCCACTACTTCTTTTCTAGGTAAGCCGGCAGCTTTGGTATTTCCGTGTACTCAAGCCAACCTGCTGCTACGGAAAAATCAATAAAATTGAAAATAGTCCGGATTGTCCATTTGTTAGTCCGATTTCTCATGGAATATTTTCCAAAAGGTCTACTCCACCTATAAATGCATTGTAATTTTTAACAATGGCTGGTTGTTTTATGTCGATATACTTTTTCTCATTTTTAGACCACCTCCTACAAGTACCGTCGGATTCCACATCCATACATGAAAATGCAAAGTTTGCAGGTTTATTTTCTAACCACTTCGCCAGTACAATTTTTCCGTAATCGTGGACAAGTTGATCATAACTACC
>MU184021.1:135715-147907 GCA_016904865.1 Pissodes strobi
ATAGTGGATCTAAGATTGGTAGTGTAATCTAACGGCGTAAATGCAAAGTTTCACGTTAAGAGTTGCTTAACTAGATGTCGGTTCTAGTTGCAGAAGAGCATAAACTATAGGTAATGGTAATACCCCAGAATCGGAACTTACGATTCTTGGGTAATACCATTGTCTTTAACCTATGCGCCGCCAAGATCTGTAAAAATTCCAAGGATAATATTTAGCGATTTTGCTGCCATTTTTTAGAGGTTTTAACTTAAAGTAGTTAATCTTTTTATCAGGTGTTTTTCCATAGTTTTTAGAATCTGTTAATAATTCCGCTTAAAATATCGAGTTTAGATCTATAGACAATTTTTTGGCATTTGTGTAAAAAAAATAATAAAATATGTCATTCACTTTATTTTTTATCATTTGTACTTTATGAACTAGAAACTAGGGTAAAATGTTTATATGGAGTTTTATTTTAGGTTACCCTCTAACCTATAAGAGTAATTGTATTGCCTTAGGAAGGTGATCGAACAACTCCTGCAGCAGGCAGCAGCATAGTTTAATTTTTTATTGCCCGAAGCCCGCTGCCGCAAATTCGAGCGAACAAATAATATATAAATAAATAGTGGATCGAAGATTGGTGGTGTAATCTAACGGCGTAAATGCAAAGTTTCACGTTAAGAGTTACTTAACTAGATATCGGTTATAGTTGCAGAAGAGCATAAACTATAGGTAATGGTAATACCCAAGAATCGGAACTTACGATTCATGGGTAATACCATTGTCTTTAACCTATGCGCCGCCAAGATCTGTAAAAATTCCAAGATTTAGCAATTTTGCTGCCATTTTTTAGAGGTTTTAACTTAAAGTAGTTAATTTTTTTTACCAGTAAGTTTGCCAAAGTTTTTAGAATCTGTTAATAATTTCGCTTAAAATATCGAGTTTAGATCTATAGACAATTTTTTGGCGTTTGGGTAAAAAATTAATAAAATATGTCAATCACTTTATTTTTTATCATTTGTATTTTTTGAACAAGAAACTAGGGTAAAAATGTTTATATGGAGTTTTATTTTAGGTTACCCTCTAACCTATAAGAGTATTTGCAATGAGCAAAACCTTTTATTCTTAATTAATGTCTGAGAACCGCTGGAAAACATTACCGTATTATTCACAAGCATACAGAGAGAGGATATTGATGACTATGATACAAAATTGATCATAATTTTCTTGAGATATGAAATGAAAACAATTAGTATTCTCAAAATTACGTCTTTCATTTCATGATGCATTGTACACAACAACTTCTGCTTAGATTAACTTTGTCCGAACTCATAGTCAGTCACACAAACAAAATAAACACAATTAACACAAGTTTTTTAACAAAAACCGCGGAACAATCACAAATTCCCCATAAGCCACCGTGTTATCAGCTATGATCGCAGCAACTATGGCGAGCCTGTGAACTGTTACAAAAGCACCACAAAAGTATGATCAGAAATCCGACTTTTCTGCTGTTGTCGATTGATCTCCTTCCTTCTAGCCCTCCTTAGTAATACGTAATGCATGCAAATGCAAAAGGAGGGGAGGAAGGGGACATACTACTGCATCTGTACAGTTCAAGAACCTACAGTTACAGAACTTATATTTGACTTCCGCTTCGTCTTCGGTCGAGTCAACACGCGTTTTGTAGCGGCTCCTTTGTCGCCATTTTGGGTGAACACGTGGCTGTCGTTCAGTGACCGTTGTTTCGCCACGAGGAAGAATCGGGTGTCCTAGCCAGAAGAAATCCCCATCCATTTCTGTCTGTGCCTGCAAATATTCAGCTCACAGCTACCACTTTACGTCCTCGACACCTTGAAGGGTCAAAAATATCACTGAACCAGCATTCATTTCAGCTCGTTATATGGACTATCTATATACCACAAGAGTCCTTAGATGTATCAATATAGAAGCACGTGGATTGAGAGGGGTGAAATGAACAGTGGACCATGACTGAAGTCAGATGCCCTTAGTTGGGCGGTCTGAAGCATATCAAACCAAGTTTCTGGGTGAATGTCGTCCAGCGAAGACCAGGTGTAAAGCAACAGGAGGAGCAGCAGCAGCAGCAGCAGCAGAATCAGCAGCAAAATCTATATTAGGTTTTTTCGGATATATTCTTGACGCTTATTAAGTCCTTAGTTGTAAATGTTAGCAACTATTCAAGTTTTCATCACAATTAAAAGATATTTTTTGTCACATGTTTGTCTTTCGTAAGCCAAATTAAATTAGTAATGGTAAATAAGGTACTTAATTCTCAAACTCTATCTTGATATGACTTCAAGCTCTTGGATTTGACTTAAGAAACCTTTGATAGGTATAATAACCTAAAATGAGAACTAGGTTTATCAGGAAACCAGCCAGTTCATAGCTGCGCTGTTTCTCTGTAGTTTTTTGCACTCCCAAAATTAATAACATGCCGATTTCCACATGAAAATTCAGTTACAATGACTAAATTAGCAATGATTAGCCCAATGAATTTTGCTATAGGTTGATTTTAACCTTATCGGCATTTGGCTAAATTTTTATTTATGAAAATTCAACGGTATCAAATAGCATTTTGTCTTGAATCAACAACGAATTGGTAATTAACTATGCTGATTTTTGGTTGTATTAGTATTTATTTCAACGTTTTTGAAATGTATTTTAAATTTTGATATAACTGGGGTTGAACAGATAACATAATATATTAAAGGGATGTTGAATTTGTATAAATAAACATTCAACGTTTTTATAACGTAATTTATATTCCATTCAAATTGGTTGAACAAAACTTTAATTTCAACCAAGTTGATTTTTGTTGGTTAAAATTTTATTTATAACGATACAATGCATTTTAAACATATTTAAAATGCTGCTTGCTATAACTGCCTAAAAAGGGAAACGATAAGTAGAACTGAACTGTTTGATAGTTGGAGGATTTATAATCAATATGAATTTTGGTTGAATTTATATACATGGAAATTCAACATTTTATAACCTAATTTATATTTGATTTGACTTGGTTGAAAAAGAAACGTTAATCATAGTAGAATTGATTTTCAATTGAATTTTTATTTATAATGATGCAATGTTTTTACAACGTATTTTGCATTTAAATCAAAAAACATATTGAAAAGGCAACGTTAATTAGAGTTCTGATGCATTTTGATTGGAAATTGCAATAAGAAGTCCCATAAAAATAAAAGATATCGAAGAACATCTCACACAAATTATTAAGTACTTCAAGAATAATTACCTTACTAGGGCAAAACACATGGAAGCTGACGGGAAGCATTGGTTCTTTCGAGGTAGAACAGTATGACAGATTGTTTAGAAGTATATGTAATAACTGTTGAAAGTATGCGATGATAATAAAAAGGACATTGACTCCATAATGTATCAAAAAGTGTCCAACATTGGTCTCAAACGATCTGCTGAAGAATACCTGAATATCGTAAAACCCATAGCTGCAGCACTAGATAAATTACAGAGAAAAATGCGTTTTTATCTGACGCAGTACAAATATAGAAGGAATTAGAGAAACAATTCGAAGAAGAATTAGAATTACCATTGACGCAACTACATGTTTTTGAAAAACGATATAAACAAGCACTTACGCCTTACCATTTTGTAGCTTATATTTTGAATGTAACTAAAATCAAATTTAAATTGACTGCTGCAGGGAAAGATCAAGCATTAAATATTGAGATAGAAATGTTTGAAAATACTGGATTACTACCACTTCTTATCAAAGTTGAAGCAAAAATGGAACCTTTTCCAGCACTTATGTTTTCAGAGGAGGTACTATGCAATATTAGTGTCTGGCTATGGTGGGTTTCGCAAAAAAATATCCCTGAATTTGAGCAACTTCTTCCTATATTGAAGCAATTTTTATATGCTATTGCTTCTTCAGCTTCAGCAGAAAGTTTTTACATTTGGTTTATGCAATCAAATTTACGAAATAAATTAGGAGTGGAAAAAGCAGCAAATATTAGAATGAAAATAAATGTAAATTTTTAGCACTCTTTGTAGCAAAATGGTTCTTGTTTAAATTTACCACAAATATTACTATTTTATTTATATTTTTTATTTTACAATAAATAGTAATATTGTTAAATTTTAAATAAAAAAAATGACTTGTTTAAAATCACGCATTTAAATCGTGATTTAAATCAAATGATTTAAATTGGTCGAACACTGGTTTGACCTAAGTAAATGCTTTTGCCAAGTAGCCTAAAATGAGAAATCATTTTATTGCTACGAAGGCTCAGTTTCTTCGTGCATGAACACCTTTAATCATTAAATACATAATATGCCAATGATTAAAAATGCTTCGGTGTTTGGTTGTTCTTCCATCTTGGGTATATAATTCAAAAGGGAATCTCATTTTAGAGATGTATTTATCTCTACGTTAACTTCAAGTTTGCAAGATATTTGACTGAGCCGACAAAGATGGCGGTCTTCTTCAGCTGGTACTTTCTCCAAAATGGCGGACCATCTTGCATTCCTCTTTACGGAAAAAGTCTAGAGGTTGGAACATATTTATTCTTAATTTAAGCCTGATTTTTAATCAATTTAAAAAATGCCTAGTATTATTACCTACAATATAAATAAATAAACATATTACAACAATAAAGTAATGCGAAATTTAAAATATGATTCTTTTTTACCGTTATATTATGACTATTTATCAATAGCATAAATAAAGCAACTATTATTGAAAGAGAATCAGATTTATCTGTTGCTATAGTTTTACCTTACCTATATTTTAGGTAGACAAATATTATTATAGCTGGGATAATAGATAGCCCTGGTGCACAATTACAGCACTAATTAGCTCAGGAAACGCTTAAAAGGCAAGCGCTTAATTAATGAATATGCTTCACGGAACGAGGGATAAAGTTTCCTAAAATTATTCGATGTTCCAACGCTTCATTAGCTAGTTCGGGAACTTTATAAAGCATTAAGTTTTATACGAAAACAGAAAAAAGACCGAGTATTTGCATAACACAAAATGGTTTAATAAATAATTTGAGATACGTAATACACGGAAATTAGCACATAATGTTTAGGTATATCAAAAGTAACACTTACGTTTTAGTATTTTTTTATTTTTGGCCAGACGATGAATGCACCTTTTTTTTAATTGAAATATCCAGAGGCAAAATTGTCGATACTGCACGTAAATCCACATATATTTAGAAAAATTTACCCTCAGTTTCCTGTTAAAGTAAATGGTTGGGAAATTAGGGAATCACATCGTAGGGCCATTTTTTGTTGAGAAAATTCTGACTGACTATTTGTACCTTAGCATGTCGGAAGAGGTTATTCAACCAAGACTTGTTGAAATAATTAAAGAAAATGGCGAAGAATTTAATAACTATGGAAGTAATTTTTCTAGACAAGCAAAATATTATTTGGATATTAATTTCCCCTCATCCCTGGGTTGGTCATTGTGGTCCCATAGAATGGCGAACGCGATCCCTGGATTTGATACCTCTGGATTTTTTTGAGATATTTAAAACAAAAAGTTTATGCGACAGAATCAGAGTCGACTTTGGATTTACGGCAAAGAATAACCCACGAATGCCAAAATATTGACAGCGGTCATTGGAATCCGCGACATGAATGAAGATATAAGAGTGCTGTAGTCTGAAAAGCTGTAAATATAATTGTTTGTCCTGTCTAAGATCGTTGACATGGAGCAAGAACAGTGTGAGAGATAATATACAGCCTTGAGGAACTCCGGCATTGATTTTAAATTTCTCCGAGAGATGCCCATCAATACCAACTCGGATACTTCGATCCCTTAAAAAATTGGAAAACCATCGAAGCAGTGCCGGTGGTAGTCCGTATGTTGTCAATTTGCTAACAATTCGTCATGTCACACCCTATCAAATGCTTTGGATATGTCGAGAGCCACTGCACGAGATTCGCCGTAGCTCTCTATGAATTTGGTCCACAGGTAGGTCACAGTTAGGATATCTTCCGTTGATCTGTGCTTGCGGAACCCATACTGGTGGTCGCTTATGATGCCTGTCGATTCGAGATGTTTTAAGAGCTGTTCGTTTATCAGTTTCTCCACTTTGAATATGGTGGGAACTGAGGCATTTGGACGGTAGTTATTTGGAATAGTTTTTTAACTTTCTTCGGGATTATTTGCACCCGAGCGCATATCCAGGTAGAAGGAAAGCATGCAAATCTGTATGATAGGGAAGAAAGCCTGCATAGTGGAGATGATAGTTAGTTCAGGGGAGTCTTTTCTTTGAGGATCTAAGGTAGAATTTGATGCAAACATTTGGGCAAGAATATTCGTTTTTTCTTTGGCCGTTTCCGCTATTGATGGTTAGTGGTGGGATTGACGTCTTCGAGAAACCCTGATTGACAGATTTGGCAACTGATCAAAAAGATCTTGATCCGTTAGGACAGTTGAGAAGCTTGTTCTTGATCTGCTCGTTACATCTCTCCTTGCTCTCGTCAATGGTCCGCTTACACTGGTTTCTAATCGTGCTGAATATATTTCGATTTTCGACTATCGGATGCCGGCGCCATCTGCGGTAGGCGGCATTTTGAGCATTGCCCGCTCTTGAGCAGTGTCTCCCAAACCATGGTTAACTGTTTGCGGTACCTTTCACTGAAGAGGGAATGCAATCTTCCATACCAGCTGGGATAACTTGAGTTATCTCATCTGCAGATTCAGAAGTGTTTTGATTCCTAAAGCAGACATCTTTCCAAGAAACAGAACGATCAAGCTCGCGAAGATCACGCCACTTTGCATATTTGTAGTGCCAAAACTTTCGAGGTACCTGTAGCTGCTGTGTTTTGATAGCAAGTGCACAGGTTGCGGAGATAATTGTGGTCTGATGAGCCCCACGGACGTTGGGCAGTTACGGTGTAGAGGCCAGGATTAATTGTTAAGAATAGATCTAGGAGGATAGCAAAGTCTTTTTGATGCTCCGGGATCCTGGTAGGTTCGTCTACCAGCTGAGTCAATCCGTGACTTATAACAAAAGTCTCGGCTTCTCGTCCTTCACCCTGGTCAAGTATGGGACCTAAATTAGTTGACTACATCTGACACACCCTCGTTATCTCGTTTACCGAAAAAAATTACAAACAATCTGTACCGAAGGCAAGTTAGGTATACTATAAAATATAGGTCTGACCGCAAATGACACTACCGCATCTGATACGACATCCTTCGATCCGATAAATTTGAATTTATAAATATGTCGGCATTAATTCGTCTTGCCTCCAAAGAATTGCATTGCACTTGTCCAAAAATCAAATCCTTGTTACAAGTTAGTGTTACGGTCTCTACATTATCAAGTCCATTGGTGTCTGGTGATAACATATTGCTAATGTATGTAGTATGTAGTAATTGATTATTTCGTTTAGTAAATTAGTAATTAAATTAGTTGATAACAAAATTTTCATAGTTTCTTATAAGTAATTACTAGAATTACTAGGTTATGCATGATTAAGATTTTCCTCGCAAATGGTTTATTTCTTCGAAATGGAAATAAGATAATTTTATATATTATATTATATTTATTTTATTTATTTTACAGTTCCATTTAAACCCATGTAACTTAGATTTACTGAAAGTTTTTGACACGCCATTTAGATCACGTTTTCATTTTGTAAAAAAATACATTAAAGCTTCTATCATTTGGATTAGGCAAACAATAAATTACTATTTTGAATTTAAAAATAAAAATTCAGTAGGTTATTCAAATTAGCATCCATAACTCTGTACGTAAAAGAGATCTAAATGTTTCGTTTGATCAAATGGCCATAATGATGATGCATCCATATATTTAT
This sequence comes from Pissodes strobi, assembly GCA_016904865.1. Taxonomy (NCBI): domain Eukaryota; kingdom Metazoa; phylum Arthropoda; class Insecta; order Coleoptera; family Curculionidae; genus Pissodes; species Pissodes strobi. Next base: position 143,534 of record MU184021.1, read on the forward strand.
TATGCCATATGTATAAATATAAACATTTTTATATTTTATACATCTTAACAAACATAGCAATAATAATAGTCATTTTGTTAAATCAACTTAAAACAAATCACATTACACACATAAAGGAATTTTCAGAAAGTGCCGTTAAAGGGAAGCATAAAGCATACATTTTCTCATAAACCAAGAGTGTTCATTATAGTCAATTGCTGCTTTGAGGCATAGAAACAATGTTAAAAACTTTTTGTTTGAGAGCCGTACAAAAGAGCCGTTATGGTATTTGTTTAGGGTTTGTAGCCCTTTTGTGTCAACCTCCTCGTTATTTTGCAGCTATTACTTTTACTTTGAAGTTAAAGAGTCTTTCATTTTCTTTTATACGTGTTTTGAACTTTCTTGTTTGTCTTTAATTCACATAATACGGCAGCATAATTTGAGGTATATCGAATTATGAGCGTGAATATCCAAATAACTTGATATTTTTATTCGTACGAATTGAATCCCTCCTAACAAAAAGGAGGAAAAAATAATTTTTCATCTTCTTTATTGGTATAAATAATAACCCTTTACTTTGGAATCGTGCCCGAAGGTACTTGAAAAGTGGCCATGCGACAGCTGGGCTTAGACACGCGTCCAATAGACTAGACGTTGCCCGGACCACATCACAAGCTTTCAGAGTTGGGCGCCATCACATTGTTGACAAACACCATATTTTTACGGTCCAGCAAATTGCTTTCAACTGGTCTCGTAGCTCTGTGGTCAGATGCTATGCCTGTGATAAGACGGCCAAGGTTCGATTCACGTCGATGTTTTTTATTTTTATTTTTTTCAATTGTTTCTTTTTTTAAATTTGGGTTAGTTGTGTTCGGCAAGCGGAGGACATTGCATGAAGTGAAGCTGTAAACAAACAACGCATGTGTTTTTCAACAATGTGATGCGTGGGCAACTCCGAAGCCCTGTGATGTGGTCCGGACAACGTCTAGACTATTTGGGTAATATTCACCATTTATGCATTATAGATATGGATGGACTATTGACAAGTATAATCTGTCAATTTCTCCAAAAACTTCAAAAATCATCTTTTATACAACGAACTTATTTCCTTACATTTAGGTTAAAATGACTTACGGCTGTTGACCGTTGGATACTCGGATATGATGACTCTTACCTGAAACAGAAAGAAAACAAATGATTAGTAAGCTATTTAAATATAAAAAATATATCTTCTATTGACAGCTACAAAGAGAAGGATTATAAAAATTCCCACCCGTCCCGAGAATGCGATTGTATAGGGTAATCCCTAAGTCATTAAGACCTTTAAATAGTAAATATCTTGTGATAGCATTAATGTTTCGAGAAGAGCCGCTTTTTTGTTTAAACGAGAAGTATTTATTTATTTTTTTTTGGCATATGGGTAATTGCGGTAAAATAATTCTGCTAAACATGGATGTTCCGTGGATCATATAGGTATATAATCTTAAGAAATAAAAGGTATGTTGGTGTTGACTGACATTCCCAGGTTTAAGGTTAATATCTCTTCTCATAATTTACTTAAAGGATTTTTTAGCGTCTACGTGTTTACGACGGTGCTGTAAATCCTTATTCATTATGTGCAGCTGTTGGGTGATGTGGCGATGACGAATCGCGTGCGTCAGTGGCAAGGGCTTCAACTTCAACCATCATCTTTTATGTATGTAATATCCTTGTTGGACCATAGGAGCTCGCAAATGTTGCTTTATTAGTTGTAAACATACATAAAATACGGTGTGTGTTTAAGACCACATGATAGAAGTGCAAGCTTCAACAATTCCAGATTAATAATAAGAAATGCATATTTTTCTGTATTCTTTATTTTAAATTGCTTGCCACAACTTCGATGTTTAAAGTAATATTTTATCTCAAAATCTCCCATAAAATCGGCAGAAACCGCTGCTTATCGCTTGAAAGATGTCTAGACTCTCCGATCATGACCCATTTTCCCATCTTCAAATCGTTTTAAATTGTAATTCAGGAAAATAAATCTACATACTTACCACAAAAACTAAAGACATCGATATGCTAAAAGTAAAATTATACCTCGAAATCTGCCATAAAATCCACCAGCAGCTGCCTCTAATCACCTAAAAATATCCACCTTTTCCGATCCTAACCCATTTTTCCGGCTTCAAACCGTTTTCAATGAGATTTCAGGCAATTTAACCTATATATTTTAACCTAGGTAAACGTCATGTCCAAATATTGCAAGACGTATTCCTCCAAATTTTCCATAATGCATCAAAAGCAAAGCTATAAAGCTATAGGACTGTCGAAATATTCGAATTTTTTTGCGAGTTTCTGCATGCTTCAATTTAGCCTCCATTTTCTTATATTTCCGCAGCGTATAGCAGAGATCACGAGGTTTGCGAATCTGAGATTACTTTCTTTAAACTAGCTATGCGTTGGCTGGCACGTGCGCATAAAGTAGATTTTTCACACTGCAAATAAAAACCGATGCGAATTTTGGTAAGGTCATTACGAAGTCAATTGAAAAAGTTGGGACTCTTAAATTCATGTCGGCATGTCTCTTCTCAGGTTATAATTAGAAATTATTAAGAGTTCCAACTTTTTCAATTGACTTCGTAAAGACTTTACGTTTTAAACAGATCCTACCTCTTTAAGATACAACAGTTTGATTGTACCAGATTATTCGGTTTTCCAGTAATAAAATATCGTATAAAAACTCGAAATAGCCAAAAGTTTAAATTCAACTAGTTCGCCCTGTATAAAAGTAATCATCATCTCCAAAGTGACTTCTAATACAGTTTTTGGCGTAGATTCTCGTCAAGTAATCGGCTTTTCTAAAAAATAGTACTCTTCGAAAAACATTATGGAAACCTTGATTTTTTTTCTAGAAATCGATGTCTTTTTTGCATTTTCTCTGAAAAGTACATTTTTCGACATTTTCGAAACAGAAAAACATTTAGAAAGTTTTTCTCCTAGAAATTCTCTATTGAACTATGATGGTCTCAGTTTTTTCGATCCTCAGACTCAAAGTGAATTGTTACCGTATTTGGTATAGTCTTTACAAAGTCAATTGAAAAAGTTGTGACTCTTAATTTCATGTCGGCACGTCTGTCTGTTCTCAGGTTGTCGGCGAGTGCCGACACAAAGTAATTAGAAATTATTAAGAGTCCAACTTTTTCAATTGACTTCATAAAGACTTTAATAATGTCTCTAACCTAAGTCCCGAGTCCCAACGTGTGTTACTAAACTTGATTTCGTGTTATAAATCAATTACGTTATACAACTTGCCCTATTACCCTTCTTTTGCTAAAAAGTAAATGGTTTGTTACCCTGTAATAAACAATGTACGCTAAAATAGTATATTAAGACATAATTAATATAAAAACTGGCTCCCTATTTTCTTATATTCTTCATTTTTACCTGAACTAATTATTTTACTTTTTTTTCTTTTTGATACAGAGTTCTTAGTTTTTATGCTGGATTAGACTTCTTGACTTTTACTACTGTAACCTATTCTTCTTTGATGATAATTTTAGCAGTATCAATTTGTTGTTTAACAGCTTTGTTTTAGCAGCATTTGCTCAAAAACTGTCCCAGGAGTCTCTTTTCCCTTTTCAATTTCCCAAAAAGCACCTGTATCTTTTTCATGTAACTTCGTGCTTGGATCAGTTTCCTGAATTATATTTGGCCGTTTAAAATTCGATAATTTAATTTTTATTTTTGTCATTAGTTTTCATAATGATTTGTCACCGTGTATTAAACAATGTACGGCAAAATAGTATACTAAGACATAATATAAAAAACTGGCTCTATATTTTCTTTTGCTACTAGTACAACCATTGTTGTCTTTTCTATCAATTCTTCATCTATTTCTTCGTCACTTTTAAGTTTTTTTTTTTCAGTTTTCTTTTCTTTTTGGCACAGACTTTCTTAATTTTTTTTTAATTTTATTGCTGGATTAGAACAGCTGTCTTGGTGCTGATCTGCTGAGAGACCTTTTTTAACAGCATTTGCTTAAAAACTGTCCAGGAGTCTCTTTTCCCTTTTCAATTTCTTAAACAGCACCTGTATCTTTTTCCCGCAACTTCGTGCTTGGATCAGTTTCCTGAATTAAATTGGGCCTTGTGAAAAAGTCGATAATTTAATTTTTATTTTATTTATATTATAGACTCGAATAATAAGTTTCATTTCTTTTAACTTGTGATTCGACATTAGTGTCATAAATTCCTGTTCTCTTAAAACCACTAGTAAAGCCAAGAAGGTTCTAAAGTTCGCCACGTCGCCGTCGTCGATCGATTCCAAACAAATTCACTTTTTGGTAGACTAAGACCAATGTGGTACCGTGCTCAATCAGTCAGAAGCAGATCCAATTTGATTTTTAAACCC
>MU184021.1:152907-163947 GCA_016904865.1 Pissodes strobi
CTTTTAGTTCTGCGTATTACGTTGCTTCCAGCGTAAACAAAATATTTATGCCGATCAGTTTTTTTACATCGATTTAACTTAACGAAGACCTGGAAATGCTTTCATTCGGTAATAAAACAAACGATCGTCATTATTTAGCCAATAATGCTACCCCATCAAATAAATGTAGTCAATAAACCTGTGCCATTTTGGCCTTATCGTTTCAACGCAGCGCTAGTTTGTTTGCACCTCCAAATTCAATTGAATTTACTCGATTTAATCCAGACATTGGGGTAAATTCAATATATCACGAGCTGTTGGTAGTACACCTTAAGGCTATCAAAGATGAGGGTTAAAATATACGTCTTATACAGAGTGGCATTTGCTTATTTAAATTCCGATTAAAATTATATTATTTTAAATGTTAGTTTTTGTAGTTTGATAACAAGATATGGAAACTATGAGTATCTAACTATGCCCTGAATATCATAATTTTGTCAGCTATTTGTTATTATTGAGTTTCTGCTAATATACCTACTTATCGATTTATCGAGAATGTCATCCGAGAACAAACTGCGAAAATAATAATGGTCAGTACTAGTAAATACAGGATTTATTTAACATTGTTTATCGTTTACTCGATGCAGAAACCACTAGTATAAGATTAATAAGAAACCACACCTGAGTTGATAATGTTTATATGAACGTGAGTATGACGAATAATTCCACCTATACCCCAGGTATTGGGTTATCTGGGTCTATACATACAAGGTCCTCTTGAAGTGTTGTTCCTGACAAAATGGCGAATGCGCTTTAATAAATGTATTAAACACGCACTTGTCTCATGGTGCTGTTTCAACACTCAGACTATTATTTGTTACAATCCAACACAAGATTTATAAATATACAATAGATATAGAAATTAGGTCCCAAAGTGAAATAATGCACCTGGTAACTCAATACCTGTATGTGCTTACTATCAGTAGTTTGTAGTAGTATAATAAATGTCCCTGAAAATTAGTAACTATACAATAAAGAAATTAATATACCCGGATATGACCTTTACTCCCGATTTCGACATAACTCTGGATTAGCTCTTATACGAGACGATTTATGTTGTCAAAAACAAACGAACCTAAGGACTTCGATGTCATGTGATTCAAGTTAAGCACAGATCGACCAACCAAATTCATTTCTTGCTTGTATAGACTACCTAGCGAACAACAATATAAACGGCTTTTCTCAAATCTTGGCAAAAACGACGATGAAGGACGAGAAGCCGAGTATTTTGCTATAAGTCACGGACTTACTCAGCTGGTTGACGAACCTACCAGCCTCCTGGATCTATTCTTAACAACTAATCCTGACCTCCACACCGTAACTGTCCAACCTCCGCTGGGATCTTCAGACCACAATCTTATCTCCGCAACCTGTGAACTTGCTATCAAAATACAGGAGCCACAAGAACCCCCAAAGGTTTGGCACTACAAATCTGCAAAGTGGCGTGATCTTCCGAGTTTTATCTTTCTTTTCCCTGGAAAGATATCTACTTTAGAAATCAAAACACCCCTCAATCTGCTGATGAGATAACTCAAGTTATCCTAGCTGGTATGGAAGCTTTCATCCCCTCTTCTATGAAACGTATCTCAAACAGTAAACCATGGTTTGGGAAAAACTGCTCAAAAGCAGTCAATGCTAAAAATGCCGCCTACCGTAAATGGCGTCGAGATTCGACAGCCGAAAATCGAAATATATTCATCAAGACTAGAAACAAGTGTAAGCGGGCCATTGACGAGAGCAAGGAGGGATATAACGAGCAGATCAAGAGCAAGCTTCTCAACTGTCCTAACGGATCAAGATTCTTTTAGTCAGTTGCCAAAGCTATCAATCAGGCTTTCTCAAAGACGTCAGTCCCACCACTGACCAAAAATGATGGCTCAATAGCGGAACAGCCAAAGAAAAAGCGAACATTCTTGCCGAAATATTTGCATGAAATTCTACCTTAGATCATCAAGGAAAGACTCTGTCAACAATTTCTTGAGAATGAATTCCTCAATGCCAGGTCTGGTATTTCGCCAACGCGAAGTGAAACGAATACTCAGAAGCCTAGACACTAACAAGGCCACAGGACCGGATGGTGTTCCAGCAATAGTGCTTAAAAAATGTGCTGCTGAACTAACAGCTCCACTATGCAGGCTTTTCTCCCTATCATACAGAACTGCTTTCCTTCTAGCTGGAAATGCGTCCAAGTGCAACCAATTCCGAAGAAAGGTAAAAAACGATTCCAAATAACTACCGTCCAATTGCCTTAGTTCCCATCATGTTCAAAGTCATGGGAAAACTGATCAACCAACAGCTCTTAAAATATCTCAGATCAACGGGAGATCTCCTGACTGGCCTACCTGTGGACCAAAGCCATCGAGAGCTACGGTGAATCTCGTGCAGTGGCTCTCAACATATCCAAAGCATTTGATAGGGTGTGGCATGATGGATTCTTAAGCAAATTGATAGCATACGGACTACCACCAGCATTGCTTCTACGGCTTTGCAATTTGTTAAGGGATCGAAACATCCTAGTTAGTATTAATGGACAACTCTCGGATGAATATAAAATCAATGCCGGCGTTCCTCAAGGGTGTATATTATCTCCCACACTGTTCCTGTTCTATATCAACGATCTCTTAGATAGGGAAAAACAATTCTATTTACAGCTTTGCACACGTCAGCACTCTTATATCCTCAATAATGTCGCGGATTCCAATGACCGCTGCTCGTTCCCAACGCGAGCGAGAAAATCAAATTGCTGCCATCAATGAGGATATGAACGCCATTGTGGAATGGGGTGAGGAGTTTCCAGTTTAATGCAGGGAAGACTCAAGCAGCTGTCCTAAAAAAAACACCGCAGGACCTGACTTATCAATGACAGGACAAACTTACTGACTTTGGCCTCATCAATAAGCTTGCTGGGCATCAACGTATAAAACAACATTTCTTGGCGTAATCACGTCACCAAAATCGCTCAGGCAGCAGCACAAAAGCTAGAAGCACTCTATAGAGCAAAAAAGTTGTATACATCGCATCAGCTCTTACTGCTCTAAAAGGCCCAGATAAGACCATCTCTGGAATACTGTTCCCATGTGTGAAGCTCGGCACCCAAACACTTGCTCAAGGTATTGGACTCCATACAGAGGAGAGCAGTCCGTCTTGTGGATGATCCAGAGTTGACCTTGATAGCCTTGAACATCGAAGAAAAGTGGCGAACCTATCTCTTTACTATCGATACTACTACGGAAGGTGTTCGAACGAGCTGGCACTTATAATTCCACCCAGAAATGTGCCAAACAGAAAAACTCGTTAGACACAAGCTGCTCATTATCATATGATTCAGTTGCGAACACCTAGGACGTCCCGTCCCTGTTGCGGGACTCCTTTGTCTGGAGGACTGTCTCGCTCTGGAATGGACTTCGGAGTAACGTCTTTTCCGTCTTTCTACAGCGCAGCGCTTCAAGTCCAAGGTCCACCATCTTCTCCGCACACGCACCGCTCGTTGAGTGGCATAGGATTTTCCTTTTGTGTATGTGCCGAACATAAAAAAAACATGACACTACGAATTAATTAAAATGTTAGTCAGAGATTTGATGTACGCAATAAACAAAATTGGCCTCAGCAGCTTAAGAGGGTCGCTCACTATATGTCCAACTTTAACAGACTTTATTCTGTTATTCAAACGAAGACATCCAGCACAGTACCCCTTACTCCATAAGAGTCCTACACCTTAACAAAGACAACCCACATTGTCTTTGACCTTAAGTAGCAGATCATGTGGCCCCGTGTCAAACGTCTTCGCCAGATCCTAAAGCCTCATCCGTTGTACTAAGACCGCTCCTAAATCCAAACTAACATTCAGATAAAATATCATTTTGGTTAAAAAATTCCTACAAACGATCTTTCAGACATTTTTCAAAAGTCTTAGAAAATGTATTAATAAAGCTAATGGGGCGGTAGTTGCCTATATCAGTGTCCCCGGACTTGTGAATGAGATTAACGATTGCCACTTTAAGAGATTTAGTAACTTTAGTTGTGTGTGATATGAAAGTGGAGAACCAATTATAATATATATGGTTATGGCGTCAGCACCTATACCAGGAAAAATTTTTAGTAGGGCTATTTGTTTTATAATTTCGTTTTTATTGGTTGGCCTTAAAACATAGAGTATGGTGCTGCTGATGTTATTTGAAGTGGATTAGGGGGCGACTTTTCTTTATACATGTTGCAACCAATATTAACAAAAAACTCATTACAAAAATTAGCCAAATCCAAGTCCAAGCTGTTACTAAACTTAATATTATTATAAAGTTTATTGAGATCAGTACCATTATTCAGAAATTTGGCCTTTTAAAAGTCACGTTTATGTCTCTGAGTTGTGTAAATTGTTAAGATACTCTGTAAAAGCCAATTTATTTATTATGTTGTAGTATTTTTGTTTTTTTTGTCATTTTTTATGCTAGTTATTATCAAGTTTGTAACCCAGTGTTTAATCGTTTTGAATTTTTTATTCAAATATGTTTTTTGAAATTTAGATTGTCATAGGATATCAGAGGTTATATTCTTTAAGATATCTGTTGCAATTTTCGGGTCTTGTGTGTTATGGACGCTACGAATATTCTGGTTTTCCACACTGGTTTTTATGGACTCCAAGCCACAGCCACAGTTAATCTTTAAGTAGTATTATCGTTTGGTACACTACTTTTGTCTTTATTTACACTATGACATAGACTAGTTTAGGCTAGCTTTGGCCAAGTCAGATTATGTTTTTGTTCGCTGTGGAGAGCCATATATGTTTCTAACCAACCACTTAAGTTCAAATTACGGATCCATCCATACCTTAAGTCGTTAACGCTGATCTTTTTGAAAGCCATTTTTGTAACAATATTTTTTGATTTATAGTGACAGCCATTGCTCTTTTATGCTCTCAGAACATTCTTTTATCATTTCTATATTTCATTTAATGCTGATCGCGTCGACATTTTCGTTTATCGCATCTTCAATTACCAAGAGGAACTTCACAGATTACCCTCCCTCGCTTGATTTGCATTCAGTGTACAGAAAAAATAGGAGTGAAAATAAAATGGATATTTATACTTGAAAAACGAGGACAGGGGCGTCTCGTGGATTATCGATTAAAGTCGATAAAATCTGTTGCTAATCAAGTGACTTGTCGTGCTCCTCACCTTGAGTTTTAAACCCCTCAATACGCCCACGTCTAATGGCTGTAAAATATGCAGGGAGGGTGTGGGAGGTTATAAATTTTAAGTTTTTTCTTTCTTTATAACGTTATTCAATTATTTGGATATTTTGTTTTTACATATTTTTCGATATAATAAAATGATGAATTGTGGCACCGTATACTTGCATCTAGTTTAATTTTATTTAAAATATTTTGTTTCCATCTCTCTTCATTCATAGTAGCTATCATACACATACGATATAAAACTAATAAAAATAACAATTCATATAACATTTTAATTTTGATTTAAATTCTATTAAATAATGTAATCGGGTAATTTTTTTATCTTTATTTTTTAATATCTCCGAAAGCACTTTGGATATTATTTTCAATCTTGGTATATATAAATAGGATATAAACCAACACATTTTAATAAGAAAAGTTATTCTATCGCTCCACCAGTAGCGTCCCTGCAGATACGTCCTCTAACATTTCTACAAAAAAGTGATACGCCACTGATATTTTTCTATGGGGATATTTTCCATTTTTTCCGACTAGCCTTGTCAACTCTACATAAAAACGATCTCTTGCGTTTTTCTCGTAGGGCGCACCATTCTTGATTAGAACAATTAAATTAAAATTACTTCATTTAGCAGTACCTATTGACCAATAATTTTTGAACACATAATCATATTATTAATATTTGAAGGTGTAATTCCTCAATCCAAAGTCAATATGAACATTCAACGATTTCAATGTTACATACCCGATTTAGACATAAGTTCGGAATATGCCTTTTTGTCCGAAGCGACCTTTCATGCCACCGAGAGGAAACACTCGAACCGAACAACCTTGACGTCATGTGGCTCAAGTTCACCGTTCAAGTTTATATGTTGTCTCTATCGCCCTCCGAGCGATAGAGCCTACCAAAGCTTTTTTTCAACACTAGCTACCACTTTTGACTCAATACAGGTTGATCACCCCACTTCAGAAATAATCGTTCTGGGAGACTTCAATGCCCACAACACCAACTGGCTTAAACATCACAACAAGACCGACAACGAAGGTAGAGAGGCTGAAGCATTCGCCATCAGCTGCGGGCTTACTCAAATTGTAGACGAGCCAACTCGAATCTCAGAGAGGGGCGAATTCGCCGCCCTCCTGGATCTTTTTCTAACCACCAATCCTGACCAGTACACAGTTACAGTTGGTCCGCCATTAGGTACTTCCGACCACAAACTTATTACAACGGTTTGTGAATTGCCACTCATACAGAGGGATCCACCATTGCCTCGCAAAATCTGGCATTACAATTCTGCAAACTGGGACGATCTGAGGGAGTTCTATCTAGATTTTCCTTGGCTCGACGTCTGCTTTGGCGCTGACGACCCGTCAGTCTGCTGCGAAAAGATCACGCAAGTAATCTGCTCAGGAATGGAAGCATACATCCCAAATTCCATCAAGGTACCATCAAAAGGAAAGCCCTGGTTCGACAAAAGATGCGAAAGAGCTGTGGGTAGGAAACAGCAAGCCTACAAGTACTGGCAGCAAAATCAGACCGCTGAAAATCGCAATTATTTTGTCGAAGCGAGAAACGAATGCAAGCGTGTTATCGACGAAACTAAGAACAAACACAATCAAAGGATCAGGAATAAACTTTTACAATGCCCCAGTGGCTCCAGGAATTTCTGGTCGGTAGCAAAGGCAGTAAGTAACAACTTTACAAAAACGTCTCTCCCACCTTTGACGGACGAACGTGGCATCACGTCGACTACAGCCAGGGAAAAAGCAAACATGCTCGCCAAAATGTTTTCTTCGCACTCTACCTTAGACTTCCCCCAAGGCAAGACTCTCCCCACCATATCGAACATCAACACTACCATGGCAGAAGTCAAATTTCATCACCGTGATATTCGGAAAATCCTTAAAAATCTAGATACGCAAAAGGCATCAGGACCGGACGGAATACCTGCCATCGTGTTAAAGAACTGCGCCAACGAACTAACACCCATTTTTTCCAGGCTTTTTTCTCTGTCATACGGAAAAGGGATTTATCCATCTTCTTGGAAAGTCGCTCGAGTGCAACCTGTTCCAAAAAAGGCAAGAAAACCACGCCCTCAAACTATCGTCCAATTGCCTTGCTTCCAATAATCTCCAAAGTCATGGAACGTGTAGTCAATCAGCAACTGCTCAAGTATCTCGAGAACAACAAAATAATCAGCGATAATCAATACGGCTTTCGCAAAGAGAGATCGACAGGAGATATATTGGCCTATGTCACTCATATATGGAGTAGGGCAATTGAGAACTACGGAGAGTCTCGAGCGATTGCGTTGGATATTTCAAAGGCATTCGACAGAGTTTGGCATGACGGACTGCTCAACAAACTACCGTCATTCGGACTGCCAGCCTCTCTCTGCAGCTGGCTTGCCAGTTTCCTTAAGAGCCGATCTCTGCACGTTGCAGTCGATGGACACATCTCGGACACATTCACCATCAACGCGGGCGTGCCTCAGGGCGCAATACTTTCACCAACTCTGTTCCTCATCTATATTAATTACCTGCTGACCGAAACAAATAATCCTGTTTACAGTTTTGCAGATGACAGTACCCTTGTCTCCCACTTTAGATCAGAAAAACCCTTACCAGCGACTGAGACTCATCACCGCAGACAGGAGCAGATTACAGCAATTAATCAAGACCTGGAGAAAGTTCAAACTTGGGGCGACCGAAATCTGGTCCAGTTCAATGCAGCAAAGACCCAAGCAGCCACGTTTACCAAAAGGGCCAATACAGCGGGCCCTGACATTATTATGGCAGGATCGACCATTCCTTCATCCTCGTCAATCGGACTGCTGGGTATCTCGGTCAACAGCAATATGTCCTGGCATGACCACGTTGCTAACATCGCAAAATCAGCCTCCCAGAAGCTTGGTGCGCTATTTCGCAACAAAAAACTCTATACACCGCAGCAGTTGCTCTTGCTCTACAAAGCGCAAATAAGACCGTGCTTAGAATATTGCTCACATATCTGGGGTGCCGCACCAAAGCACACCCTAAAGCTGCTGGATTCCATACAGAAGAGAGCAGTGCGTCTCGTCGGCGACCCGGAGTTGACCCGGAATCTAGATAGTCTGGAACACCGCAGACATGTAGCCGAGATATCTCTGTTTTACAGATACTTTCACGGCAGATGTTCCCAGGATTTGGCCCGCCTCATCCCGCCCCTGGCAGCTCCTGTCAGACAGTCACGACAGACGGCAAAAGCGCACCAGTTCGTCGTACAACTGGAAACTCCTAGAACATCGCTTTACAAGAACTCCTTTGTCTGGCGCACTGCATCACTGTGGAACTCACTCCCAGAACATCTGTTTCCCACTAATTAATAATAATTACAACTTACAAATATTCAAGAGCCGTGTCAATCAACATCTTCGCACACACACCGCTCGTCGAGCGCCATAGGGTCTCCCTTTAGTGTGTGTGCCACTGCCATAAAAAAAAAACTAATGAGTTTTTTCAGAGAAAAAATAAATAAATTAAAAACTTACCGTTTATTTAAAAGTAAGACGGCTTTACCTTTAAATAAATTGTAAGTTTTTAATTTAAACGTACAAATTAATACGAAATGAATTATAAGAATGTTCATCAGTTTTGTTTTCGTACGGTTATGTTTGGACCCTATCGCCCCTAACCTGCCGACACTGCACAAATATTATTAAGACCAATTCTGACTAGTCATTTTCAATGAATCATTTTCCATTACTCATTTTTCATGCACATTAAAAGGAGAAGAAATCTGTTCACACAATGGCATAATAATTGATGATCATATCAAGAACGACCAACTGCGGAACTACGCCTTTATCTTTTTTCCAATGGCGCCATGTAATAAGCACTGAAGTTCTTCTAATATGTTCAGTTGTAGTATGAGTTACACAATATATTACAATATTTACCTACAAAGAAGAACCATAGATGGTGAGAGTTAGACAATATATTTTATTTCGTTTTGGGTGCCAGTGAAACATGCAGTGAGAAGTTAAGAAAACTGGCTGTGAACCCTATTCTTCTTTGTTGCTGAAGCTTCTTTTTTTTTTTTCTAGATTCCTTAAGTTACTTTTCAACTCTTTTGATTTGTTTTCTTTTTGTGCTGTGGTATATCTTGAGTAGGCATTTATCATGGAGAGTATCATTGATTTTGTAATGTCTATCCCTTCAACTCTGCTAATTTTTTGAGGCGAATCGTACACTGATATTTACCCTATCCTATAAGTGAGTCTTCTTTTAAATTATTAACCAGTCTCTCTATTGACAGAATATCCCCCTTCTGCCCCTTGTGACAAATTGTTAGAAGAAGTTGGACCAGCTTTTTTAAACTACTATTTTCGATGACTCCCATCCAAAAATAGTCTATATACTCTTTCCCATCTGGAGAAATTTTTCATTTTATTTAAAATGCGCTGATCAGTAAGAATGCTCGATCTACTTCTGTTTGCATTTAGCAGGATTTCAAATGATTTATTAAGATGTCAGTTGCATAGATTTTTTTGGGTCGCTGCCAGTTTTATTGGCAATAAGGAACCTTATTGTCTCAGTTAACTTGTATGCTATTGGAGATTTTTCCAAAAGCTTGGAGACTGTATTCATCAAATAGTTTCGAAATTCATGGCGATCAATATTTCCTAATATCCTCCTTCACTGCAGCACATTTTTTGGTAGCTGCTCTATAGGTCAATATCTTGAACTCTTTTAAGATTACAGAATAACCCAATATATTTTTTTAAAACATGTATTTTAGAAATAGGAGTGCTTTGGAGAAACTTTGAAGATAATTGATCTTCATACATCAATGGAACTAGAGGCCAAATTCAATTGTGTGATGCAAAGAGAGTAGTCGAAAGTTTTGAGCATTGACTGTTCACTCAAAATCCCCAATTAAACTTGATTTCCCGTCGAATTCCCGATTTTTTCGTCTATGTGAGATTTCCATTGATTTCCCGGTTTTCCAAGCTCCTAGTTGATACAAGCAGAGTTCGATTGGTCGAGATGTTAGCATGAACTAAAATATAGCGGATAGGGTAACACGTTCGAAATGATGTAAAAAAAAATGAGGACTTCAAGACACGTTATATTTCGGGTGTAACTCAGATATGAACAAAAATACCAAGGACCGAAGAATTAAAACTTTTAATAAGGCTTTTAATTGCATGACACAATTCAGGCACTTACTGCAAAGGTTGAATATAACAGCAGTCCCCCAGTTGACCAGAAAACTGAAATATAAGCCAATTTTAATATTCTGCAGCGGGAACGAAAACGGAAGACATGAATTTTGGGCTTTGTAATCAGAGAAAATTTGGTTTAAAATGGCCCAACATGCCCATCATCTCAGCACATGCTCCAACTGAAGAGATGCTTTCTAGGACGCCCTGGGAAAAAGTATCGACAGAATGCTCAAACAATACATGGTGACTTACTTTCAACAATAAGCAAACACCACTTACCAATGAAATTATTTAATGATGGTAGCATGTAAATGGATCCCTTTAACTGTTTCCGACATAAAAAGAAAACAAATTTTTTCAACAAAAATTTTCGTAGCTGGATGATCTTTTTCATTTCGAATACTTTAGGAGGTGGTTTTTGGTTTCTGGTCGTACGATTTTTCTGTACAGAAATAATTGAAAAAAGGACAATTTCTTGAGTGGTAATTTTTGAAATAATTAGGGGTAACAGAGGAAATGAGTGGTTATTTGGAGGAGGTAATACATACTGGTAATTTGTGGTAATTTCTGTCAAAAGTGGTATTTTAGTGTACACAAATTCACTAC
>MU184021.1:163957-236047 GCA_016904865.1 Pissodes strobi
ACAAATTGCTGTTTACCTGTGGTGAAATAAATATATTCGGAGTTTAATTATGGCTCATTCATACTACAGACATACAGGGTGTTATCACCAAATTATACGGTGAAAGACGATAAGTTAATACACATGTTGGGATGTTTCCCCAACAATGTCTCTAAATTAACTTCACCTGTGCTCTACTTTCTAGAGTTATTAATATATTTCGATGGCAGAATAGATGGACGTCTGCCTGTGTTGCTCAAAAATTGAATTGCCAATTCAACATTTGTTGTGTGTGAGAAGTACAATATTTAGTGAAAACAGCAATATTTTGTTGTTTTGTGATCGGTCAGATCGGTGCAACCATACATTCAAGCGTCAAGCGATGTGGATGCAAGAAGCAACGTTTTAGTCGCAAAAATAACTTCTGTTGAAAGCTGGAATGGAGGAAAAAAGCCTGATCCTACAAGAGCAATGTGCATGGTTAAAAAAATGGTAATTTCTTTTAAAAAAAAAGCATCGACAATAGTAGTAACATTTAAGATAGACCACATATCATTGCTAATAGCAAGCAAGTAAAATAAAAGATTACTAATAATCCGTTGTTCTAAAAGTCGACGAAAATAGTTAGATATTCAGTATCTAAATGATCAAAACATGTTCCGTCTACACTTCTTGAGTTCACTAGGACGTAATATAAACTAGTAATATTGTGATTAAAACGCGTTAAAAACACCCGTGAATAGAATATAGTATGATCTAAAACGATAGCCAATTTTGATAACTAAAAAAATTTAAAGAAGAACTGGACTATTCGGTTACAACAAAACTAGTGAAACATCAACATATCCAAGGGATTTGCTTAAAACCCAAAGCAAAGCAAATTTACAGGCAGAGAAAATAAATCACAAAAAAAAAACAATATTTAACCTATGAAGGTTTTTTATTGGATTATAATGCTGAACTCAGTTAATTACCTTACAGGATGGACGAGACAAAGCCTCTGCCAGGAAAATTAATGGATCATTAGCAACTATCCACGTAAAATCATCTGACGAAGTAAGCTCAGGCACCAAAATAATATACCACCTTACAGCTTAACACAAGATACCGCCTGAAATACAAAAATGAGTTCGGTAGAAGATCCCCACAGGGTGTTTCACTAAACTGTACTACCGCGACGTTAATATTCCACAGGATGTTCCTTTACAAATTTTAAACTAGCCAATCCTCTACCAGATACATATCACACATAAACAAGACGTTTTCCCAATATTTGAAATGATTGCTCAAGATTTTGACCTGACAAATCCTACCCACTCTAAATAAATACCCTGGCCACAAAGAGAATAGGTATTTAATTAGTTTGCTTATTATACAAGAAAAACGCGCATTCTAATTAGCGCCTATACCGACGATCTGCAAGCCGATGCTCCGCCCACACGTGGCAGGCACAGGCCTAGTAAGTAACAATCCAGTCCAAGTTTTCCTGTTCCCACGAGCAATGACAACATCAGACTTCCAATCCACTCATGTTTTGCGATTATTCCTATTCCATTACGTCGCACTACGATACTGATAGGCATGCTCTATATCGTACTTGTAATATCTAGTACTAATTAGCAACATGCAATTTCAGAAACGGTTCGGTAATAGCATAGCTCAGAGCGCGTCACTCGGGCCGGTAGGCGAAGAGTACTAATAGAACGCGGCTTACCACGACAGGCGCAAGACAAAATGTCAAATCAAGGCGTTAATTGACACGTTTCCCGAAATATCAGTCACGAAATGAAACCAATCATACATTTAAAAAAATCACTAAAACCTAAATATTATGGCATTTTAGGATGGTAGATGTCCGCACTTATTTTCCACCATGGATAAGCAATTGCAAAATAAGGTAAGAGCAATTGTTCCAAAATGACATTGTTAGTTTATTTTCGTGGTTCTCATTCCCTTTTATACTAAAAAATTCTAAACACCCACGTGTATTCTAGGAAAGTCTAGAAAATTAAAAGAAGAAAGTTTTGAAGCACCAAAGGAACGTCGAAAGACATTCTCAAAAGCTAATGTGAACAAAGGAAAGCAAGAGCACAGTCCAAGGATTTGGTCAATAAAGTCCACACCAAATGCATTAAAATTAGAATCCACTACACTTATACAAGGTATGTATTTTATAAAATTAAGAAACTATGAAACCATTTAAGTGAAGATCTTAAAGCAAGTTAAGATTGTTGACAAGCATGTTCTCGAACCAAAACTGGAGTTCAAGCTCTTAAAACTCACTTAATATTTAATATTTACTTTTACTTAAGGCAACCACATGTGTGACCCTCTTCCCACTTTTCGGAGGGCACTGAAATAAAAGGATATTGTCAAAACAGACAGTCAAATCAATATAACGAGACGGGGATGTAAATTACTGGATTTTAACCGTAAATATTCTCAGAAGTATTAATAATATAGTGTGTAATGCAATAACGTTACCATTTTTATGTATGCATTATTTTGAAATGTTGTCAATATCTAACCCAAACTAATTCCCAAGATCCAAAGTTAAATAACAAAAAATTAATAATATCTAATATTAGTTAACATTAGTTAACAATTAAATAGTGCCATTTTCTGACCGATATTATAACATACTTTAAAGAAATTGTCCACCTGAGACCTGCAAGAAATATTTTAATATTATATTCTTTACGAGCGCAGAAAAAAAGTTAAAGCAGTGTCTGGCTGAAAATGCATCGGGAGATTAAAAAACAAACTTGTAAAATAGTACACTACGATCCGATATGTAGTTAAGAATTATAATAATTTAAAAATTCGACAATTTCAAATCAATTAAATATCAATCTGTCTCGTAAAGAAAAGTTTTGATACTCTGTTGGTATGAGATCCGAATAATCCTCTATATTCCAGAAAGCAAAATTTTTATTTTTATTAAAATTGATCTATTTTTTATTTGATTTAAATCTTTCTAACATCTGATTGCGAACGACTAAAAGTAATTTAGATGTAAAATAGCTGTGTTCGAGCATTTTGGCATTCAAACATCGTCATCAAAATCGTCGAGCTTTATCAATGGAAATGCAAATAAAGTTGGCAATTAATAATGCTTTTTGTGTCATATTGAATAATTGATTTGAAATAAATCACGTACCAATACGAATCCATATTTCGATATAATCACTGAAAATGCGCGCGTACAAAAAAAGGGCTAAATATTATTGTACAATATATAACCGCTGAAATTTTTGATGCAGTGCCGGATTTTAGTAGTTTTATCATAGGAAATATTATGCTCTTATCCATGTAAGTCATATTAATTCAGTTGCTTCCCTAATTAGAATATCAAGATATTTTTTTTATTTCGGCTTTAATTGGGCTGTACCGAAAGTCTGCCAAAATATTCAAATCTTTCATTTCATCGTTTGTTTAAAAACACATAATTCTTGTTAGGCTGAGTTACAAATATAATCGTTAAATTTAATCCGCCTTTATCGAAATAGCTCCGACATGGTCAATTTTCGACCCTTTTAGAAAGCGACAAGATCCCATTTGAGGAAACACCGAAAATCCCTTTAAATTCCATGCACTAAATCTTTCTATTCCTGCAGACATTTCTTGGGATTTTACTAACGGCTAGACTGTTCAAAGCGGAAACCTAATATTTGTTCTGATATTATCTTATAATGGCAACTTCAGCGTGAGATTAAGAACTTTAAGATAAAAATATTAAAAACTGTATTTGTGGTTTCTCCAGTTATGGCCCATTGATTCTGTGGATTTGCAAAATCATAATACATATAGTGAGGTATCTGGGGCTAGTGGTCCTAATAATAATAATGGTTATTGAGTCCTGGCTCACCTGTCTGACACGAGCATCTCTGTTTTGTTTTTAAATATTCACTCAATTTGCAACAAGTCTGATGATCTATTTGTACTTTTAGACGGTTTGGGTTTGCCAAATACAGTTTTACTGACTGAACAACTGAACACCAATGCTTGTACAGGGTTATTTTGTGGTTTCCAGATTTTGTAGAGTGAAACATAGTCATGATGGTACTGTTGCCCTTGTGAGTGAGTATGTTTCTGATAGTGTTTTTACGGCTTCTAATGATTTTGGCAAACTTATAACAGAGAAATAACTTGAATTCTCGATTATTTGTTCTAGTAAGGCCAAGTGTTATGTTGTATGCATTTATCGTACCAGAGACAGTAACTTAAATGGCTTTTTATCTAGGTATTTCTATATTTAAAATTAAACATAATACCTACAACTCTTGCTTACTCCGGAGGTAAAATGACCTCCCATTCGAATCTCCTGGTGGAGACTGGTCCGGGGGTACCATCAGGCCTGAACGTCTCCAGGATAGAAAATACACTGCGATTGGACTTCGGCAACATAAGAGGCATTAACACAAAAACTAACTCGGTCCATCAGCACCTAACATCAAATAAGCCTCGTATTTTAGCTCTATCAGAAACAAAAGTGAAATCAAGCACTACACATGTTCACTTGAATATACCCGGATATGACCTTTACTTCCAATTTAGACATATCTCTGGATTAGCTGTTTTTATACGAGATGACTTATATTGTCAACGAGAAGAAACATACGAACCTTAGGACTTCGATGTCATGTGGTTCAAATTAAGCACAGATCGAGCAACGAAATTAATTTGTTGCTTGTATAGACCACCTAGTGAACACCAATATGAACAGCTTTTCTCAAATCTTCGCAATTAGATCGGTTTTCTGCAGATCAACTATCCAATGGCAAAAATTGTCATAGTAGGAAACTTCAACGTACATAACATCGACTGGTTGAAACACTCCAACAAAAACGACGATGGAGGACGAGAAGCCGTCTTTTGCTATAAGTCAAAGACTTACTCAGCTGATTGACAAAGCTACCAGGAACCCTGAGCGTCAAAAAGACTTTGCTAGCCTCCTGGATCTATTCTTATCAACTAATTCTGACCTCTACACCGTAACTGTCTATCTTCCGTTGGGCTCATCAGACCATAATCTTATCTCCGCAACCTGTGAACGTGCTATCAAAATACAGGAGCCACAGGTAGCCCGAAAGGATTGGCACTACAAATCCGCAAAGTGGCGTGATCTTCGCGAGTTTTGTCTGTCCTTTCCTTGAAAAGATGTCTGCTTTAGAAATCAAAACACCCCTGAACCTGCTGATGAGATAACTCAAGTTATCCTAGCTGGTATGGAAGCTTTCATCCCCTCTTCTATGAAACGCATCTCAAATAGTAAACCATGGGCTGGGAAAAACTGCTCAAGAGCAGTCAATGATAAAAATGCCGCCTACCGCAAATGGGGCCGAAATCCAACAACCGAAAATCGAAATATATTCATCAGTCAGTGTGAGCGGACCATTGACGAGATCAAGGAGAGATATAACGAGCAGATCAAGAATAAGCTTCTCAACTATCCTAATGGACTAAGATCCTTTTGGTCAGCTGTCAAAGCTGTCAATTAGGGTTTCTCTAAGGGGTCAATCACCACTGACCAAAGATGATGGCTCAATAGCGGAAATGGCCAAAGAAAAAGCGAACATTCTTACCGAAATATTTGCATCAAACTCTACCTTAGATCATCAAGGAAAAACTCCCCCAACTTTCCCGAGAATGAATTCCTCAATGTCAGGTCTGGTATTTCACCGCCAAAGCGAAGTAAAACGCATACTCAAAAGCCTAAACATTAACAGGACCACAGGATCGGATGGCGTTCCAGCAATAACGCATAAGAAATGTGCTGCTGAACTAGCACCTCCACTAGGCAGGCTTTTCTCCCTATCATACAGAACTGCATGCTTTCCTTCTAGCTGGAAGTGCGCTCAAGTACAACCAACCCCGAAAAAAGGTAAAAAAATGATTCCAAATAACTACCGTCCAATTGCGTTAGCTCCCATTATGTCCAAAGTCATGAAAAAATTGATCCACGAACAGCTCTTAAAATATCTCGAACAGGCAGGCATTATAAGCGATCGTCGTATGGCTTCCGCAAGCACAGATCAACGAGAGCTACGGCGAATCTCGTGCAGTGGCTCTCGACATATCCAAAGCATTTGATAGGGTGTGGCATGACTGATTATTAAGCAAATTGACAGCATACCGACTATCACCAGCACTGCGTTTATGGCTTTCCAATTTCTTAAGGGATCGAAGCATCTGAGTTGGTATTGACGGACATCTCTCGGAGGAATTTAAAATCAATGTCGGCGTTCCTCAAGGGTGTATATTGTCTCCCACACTGTTGCTCTATATCAACGATCTCTTAGACAGGACAAACAACTCTATTTACAGCTTTGCAGACGACAGCACTTTTATATTCTCATTCATGTTGCGGACTCCAATGACCGCTCCTCGTTCCCAACGCGAGCGAGAAAATCAGATTGCTGCCCTCAATGAGGATATGAACACCATCGTGGAATAGGGTGAGGGAAATAATGTCCAGTTTAACGCAGGAAAGACTCAAGCAGCTGTCCTCTCAAAAAAAGCAATCACCGCAGGATCTGACTTATCAATGATAGGACAAACACTGACTCTGGCCTCATCCATAAGCTTGCTGGGCATCAACGTAGAAAACAACATGTCTTGGCGTAATCACATCACCAAAATCGCCAAGGCAGCAGCACAAAAGCTAGGAGCACTCTTAGAGCAAAAAATCGTATACACCTCATCAGCTCTTACTGCTCTATAAGGCGCATATAAGGTCATCTCTGGAATACTGTTCCCATGTGACCATGTATGAAGCTCGGCACCGAAACACTTGCTCAAGATATTGGACTCCATAGTCAAGATATTGGACTCCTTTAGTCAACTCTGGGTCATCCACACTCGAGGAGAGTGTGATGGATGACCCAGAGTTGACTAAAGACCTTAATAGCCTTGAACATCGAAGAAAAGTGACAAGACTTATCTCTTTACTATCGATATTACTAAGGAGGGCGTTCGAACGAGCTGGCACTTCCACCCAGAGTTGTGCCAAACAGAAACACCCCTCAAATACAAGCTGCTCATCAACATACGATTCAGTTGCGAACACCTAGGACGTCCCTGTTTCGAGACCCTGTCTGGAGAACTGCCTCACCCTGGAATGGACTTCCGAGTAACGTCTTTCTCGACAACTACAACTACAGCGCTTCAAGTCCAACATCCACCATCCTCTCCGTTGAGTGGCATAGAATTTTCCTTTTGTGTGTGTACCGAACATAAAAAAACACGTGTTTCTAATACCTCATCAACGACCATTGATTATATTTCTCTAATGTTCGGGAGGTCGCGTGTCATGCAATGTGTTTGACCCGGCCATGTTTGACCATAATGCCGTTCTGGCTATGATTCCCTGCAGGTCTAACTTCACTAAAACTAATAGAAAATTGAGTAGAATCTGATGCCATGTTTGACTTTCTATCGAAACTATTCCAGAGGGTAAACAAAAGAGAAGCAATAGCGGCAGCTTTCTGTGACTTATCCAGAGCATTCGATTTTGTGAGTCACTGAATACTGTTGCGAAAGCTCTCAGTCTATGGCGTTAGGGATGTGTGCTTAGGTGGTTTGAGTACTATCTTCTGGATAGAAAATATGACACATACTTTGCCTTCGCTTTATTTTGAAAACAGCTTGCCTGATTCACAGAAACAGAGGTGGCTTCCCTAACCATCAACGGGTTTATATTACTAGACAGGTAAATAATATCCCTCTTCCCATTCCCCATAGGTTCTGTCAGGGATTCATTGGGTTACAACGGTGTAAAAATATATATGTAACCACATTAGTTTGGAACTTAGAAATGTTCCGAGTGTAGGACGTTTTCGAAATTTGCTCAAATCATATTTACTCAAAAAAGCATTTTATTCTTTTTAAACAAATGATGTGCAAATCCAAGTTTGAGCCCTTATAAAAATTATTACCTTATTACCGAGTTTGTGATTTATTGTGACATTTTTCAAGGGAAAAGCGGCGGTTTGTGGTAATTATATGGGAGATTCCGAGGTAAAATTTTGCGGTTAGCATATCGATTCATATTGTTTTTGTGAGAACTTAGATTTATTTGCATAAAATTTCATTTAAAAAGAGATGGTAAATGGGCAATGATCAAAGAATTTGGAAATTTGTCAAGCGAAAAGCAGCGATTTCTGCCAAGTTTGTGGGAGATTTCGAGGTAAAATTTTACTATAAACATCGAAGTTGTTGCAAAATTTCAAAATATAGAATACAAAAATTTCATAATATTAATCTCGCTTTGTTGAAGTTTTCACTTCTGCCGTTAGGTCTTAGGCACACACCGTATTTTTAATGTACCTTTAAAACTATATCATTTGCGAGCTCCCATGTTTCAACAATGATATTACATATAAGACATGATCGTTCAAACCTCTGCCACTGGCGCGCACGATTGTTCACCGTTTCCCCCCTCAGCAGCTGCACATAGCGAATAAGGTATAGGGTGATAGTATAAAACAAGGGCCTAAAGAATATTATGTTAGCCTTTAAATATTGCTACACATACAGACGCTATACCGAACAAATTATATATCAACATTTTTGTTAGTTAATATATTCCAATTTAATCAGAATTTCTCTCATTAATAGTTAAGTTACACAATGTCGCTAAAAATTGATCAGCTTTCAGCCTTTATCGAGGCCCCTCATAGTCTTGAACGTCATCCGAGTCAAATAATTAATACGAATTTGTCACCCTTCCCGTAAAGCTATTTAAAGGGGCAATTGCTAGAGATAAGAATTTAACAATGAACCCCTCTCTAGGAAGCTTTTGTGTAACTTTCATAATTAATTTAAAAGTAATTATTTTGGAGGCCGTATAGAATGCTACATAATTTTATCTCTTTAAATATTTAAGGCTTGTCTTCCCACTTTCTTCAGTGTAAAGCTCAGAAAAGTACAGACTCACTTGCTGATTTACTAATACTAAAGAATATTTCAACTAACTTGTTATTTGATATTAGTTTTATTTGCATTCTAATTCTAGATTGATAATCATTAAGAAAAACAAGTATAATGGATGTATGGTGTGTACCCCGAATAGTTTTGCCTAAAACGCTTCCAGACAATTGAAGCACTGATTTCAGAAACACACTAAGTAATAAAAATCAAGTTTAGAGGGAATTAAAATAAAACTGAGAAGCTTTCACAATTTTCTGCGGATAAATTGTGGATTGAACCACGACGTACAATAACATAATAACTAATAAAATGTGAAGAAAGTCGTCCCAAAGGTAAATAGGGTTTAATTAAACACCACTTGGTAATTTAACGTTTTTTTTTTTCCGGGGGGAACTAAAATAAAATACAATTTCTGATAGGTAACATCTATTGGCGTAAATTCGTAATCACTTATGGTCCTCTTTGAACGTAGTATTTCGCTGCGATAATAATATGATAGTAATTTTCACTTTGGCCACTAAACAAGAATTATCGAAATTTCAAAATACTTCATTCCTTCAGTCGTTCAAGCCGGATTTTAAATTATGCAAACTGTATCCTAACTGGTAATACAGTCCAGTAGAATTAATATTGTTATAATTTAGCTCTTTCTCGTACATTTTTGGCCTTTGGAGCCGGTTGCACCTCTCTGGTCTTGTTCGTCCATCATCTCTGGCTTTTGCCACTAATAACTCCGCGAGACAAGGCGCAAAATCATGATATTATTCAGATTCCACGTGTAACTATATTAATCAAATAATTGGCAATCTTGAAAAAATAATAATACTTAGTAGAAAGACGATACGAAAGTACTTTTGTGCATTTATCTGGCTGATGTTTGCGTTGAAATTAAATTATTTGTGATAATTTTGAAATGATGCCAGTTTCGACATCCTTTATAGAGGCTGGTCCAATGAAAACTTTGCACCTCGATTTTCAGTATTTGAAATGAAAATCTAGAAAAACGCTCAAACCCATCGTTTTTTTATTCGAGGAGGAAATATGTTTCAACTCCCGCAATTGGAATAGGCTTGAAGTCGGGCGATTTTTCTTTTCCTAGATCCCAGCGAATACCTTAGGGTCCTCAAATTGTGCGTCACTATTTTCATCCATAACGAAATGAAAGTTCGAACAGTATTCTAGGAACTTGGAAGAAAGTATTTACTTAAACATCAACTCTATACTCTTATCAGAGTGACATAAGCAATGCCTCTTCCATTTTTTAAGGTAAATTTGAGCGGCCGATTTAATCAGTTTAACGTGAATTTTTAAGAACGTTAGATCTGTGTGAAATCGACTGTTAATTCATAGAATAATCGAACTGGTTTATTTTATGTTGGAAAAACTAGAAATAATTAAAAAATATATCAAGAAATGTTGTTTATCTAGTCCCCGCACAAATAACAGAAATTGAAGACCATGAAGCCATAATTCTACAGCAAGACGGTGCACCTCTTCATTTTACCCAACCGGTGGCGTATTTAGGAAGCCTCCGTGTTACAGAACCGCAGTTAAATAACGCCGCCTGATTAGTTAGATAAGCACGTGTATTACACTAGCCCCGCCCGTCAATGTTGTTTACGTTTTTTCACTTAACGTATTTGTATTCATGCATGCCATCCACTCGCTGCGGGGAGCAGCCAATAAAAACTAACCCAAACTAAATCAAGGCATGCCAAAAAAACTAACTAGTCCAAAAAAAAAAATAAATAAAAAAAGCTTGCATGGTCCTGGCGTCGAACCCATTGCTCCGCATTCTAAATGCGAGAGCCTTACCCCCTGAGCCGGGCTTTCACATTCCTGCCTTTCTCGAAAAGTCTCACACGAATGCTTAAAGTGAAAAAACGTAAACAACATTGCCGGGCAAAGTTGGAGTTAGCCAGTCAGGTGGCGTTATTTAACTGGGATTCTGCAACGCGGAGGCTTCCTAAATACGTCAACTGGTGGCGTATTTATTTTGCCTCTGCTTTACAGAACCCCAGTTAAATAACGCCACGTGATTGACTAGATAAGCACGTGTGTTACAGCTGATGTGATTACGGTTATATTATTCAATGCTTACATTTGAATTATTTAAGAATGTCTTGTATCAAATTAGACTTATAAATTATGATGCCTATTGTGTAGGTGCATTCTTCCTTTGGTAGAGGACCCGCAGGTTAGTGGTATTTCATATTTCATCATGTGTGCATATTTAGTAAATTTTTATCATTCCACTACTATTTCACTTCACGTAAGGCCCTCCGCTCGCTTCGCTCGCTCCGAGGCCGCGAACCAAACAAAACTAACCCAAGACATGCCCAAAATCAAGAAAAAAAAACTTTAAACGATATTTGCATTCTCGACTCAAAACAGTGTGGCAGCTGAACGACATATAACAACTAACCACCATTCATACAAATCACTGGTTATGTTAGTGTATTTGAACTTAATTGAGTCGGAAAACGGCAGTAAGGTATTGCAAGGGATTAATTCTCCAGCTAGGCGTCGCATGCCACAAATGATGATTTATTTCTGTGGCCAATCGCATGGCAGTATTTACGACTGGTTCTGCAACGCGGAGGCAAAATATATACGCCAACCAATCCAAAACTGGTTTGAAAGAAGATATCATATTGAGTGGCCACCAAGGTCACCTGATTTGACTTCAATAGACTTTTTTCTATGAGGTCATGTGAATTCTAAGATCTATGCTATCCAGTATGCATCATTGGATGATTTGCGAAATCGTATAATTCATGAATGCCAGCAAATTACACCCGAAATGATAAGACAACGCTTTAAGCACAATTTATTTTATTGTGTGGAAGTAAATACCGATCATTCCCAACATTTAAAAAGCGGATCAGAAAGGTAAGTGAAAACGATTAAGGGATATCTTAATTTTAAAGGTCTTCCGAACCTCATTTTGAAGTATGTAGCCCTTGTGATTAATTAATTATTAACTAAAATTTTTTGACAACTTGTCATATTCACGGCTTCAAACTTGGGGGTTGTAATAAGGACAAAAAAACATTTAGAATGAGGTACCACCATTTGCCATTTCAAATTTCTGAAGGTTACTGTCACGGCTCCTTAGGGATTGCATTTGAAGAGTTGAAAATACGAAAAAAATTGTCCCCTAAAATCAATAATAGATACGTCGGAGAGTTTTTCGGATTGTCGTTTTAAATACTGAAAATCGAGGTGCAGTCTTCGTTGGGCCATCAAATGGACAGGAAAGTTTCGTTATACGGAAGAGCTTACTGTAGTAACAACAGTACCATCATTAACGTGTACATCCCATATGTAGGTATTTGATTATGTTGTTGTTCCATCAAAATTCTTAGTTCTTGACTTACCAGTAAGTAACTTAAATGCCTAAGTTACAAAATAATTTTCCGATCGAATCCGACACTGAATAAAAATAAAATAACTTTCAATTATTAAAAGACAGTTTTTTCATACTCATAATTCCCCATGTCGTCTAAAACATCGAGACGTCAGGTAAATCTTGGAGTAAGAAAAACCGATCTCTTAAATGACCTCTCAGATATCCAGATTTATCCCTACTCGATTATTTTTTTTTGAGATTGCAGTAAATGGTTATTTAGGTGGATAAAATTTTTTTCTTGTTCATAGAAGATAACGCCATTTACATATTATTTATGCTTTGAGTCAGAAGAGAAAACTACATTATTATTACTTAAAAGTTGCTTAAATCAATTACATGTGTACATTTCAATCAATGTAAAAAACAAACTAATAAATACTATTCAGCTAAACAAAATTTAAAACATTTACTGGATGTATGTAACCTTGCACTTTTCTGCTCCGTGAGACAATTTTTGAAATGTTTCAAAAGTTGGCCATCACAAGTACCGTGTATTTTACTTAGAAGATTATAGAAACAAATAAGCTTCCAGGACATGTGCGTAAATCATGCCTAAAGCACAACGGAAAGCAATTTGAACTATAAATATCTGTAACTAAATTTGTTTTCGCCCTAACTATAACTGGATTATAATTAAGTGCTTTCAAGTTAGGTAGTAGCGAGGGTAGTTGTATATACCTTGACAGTATTAGAGAAGTTTGCTAGGTTTACGAGCTTATAGTTTTAGGTTTAAGATGATAATATAATAAACGCTATTGCTCTAAATTTCAACTATAATATAATATTAGGAATAGGCTACCTAATACTACGCATGCTATTTCATCTGCAGAAAAACTTAAATCTTATTAACACAAGTAAACAGGATGTGTATGAAAGGGATGAGGGGAGAGAATTTGCTAGTTTAGGTCAAGCGTCGTACTAAGAAATTGTCAGAGTGTCTTGTGTACCACGTACAAGAATCCAAAGAGTCCTAAAACAAAATAAGTTTCATTCTTTCAAAATATGATTAAATCAGAACTGAACAATGATGATTTCGATCCTCGACTCCAACTTTGTGAAGTGACAAGTGAAAGTATTTATTCAACTTCTGCTTTGGAATTGTTGGAGAATGTTGTTCATCCATCCTCATACAAATATCAGAAACTGAAGGCCAGAACACCATAATTCTTCAGCAAGATTATGCAGCTCCTCATTTTGCCAAACACGTCAATTTTTAGATGAAAACTTTCCCTAAAACTGTATTAGAAGAAGGGGTCATATTGAGTGGCCACCAAGGTCACCTGATTTGACCCCAATAGACTTTTTATATGAGGACATCAGAAGTCTAAAATATGTGCTACTCAGCTTGAATCATTGGACGATTTGCAATACGTAACGTAAGACAACGCTTTAAACAAAATTTATTGTATTGCATGGAGTAAATTTTCAGCATTTAATAAATTGACCAGAAAAGTAAGTGAAGACTTTCTTTCGTATTTACCTGTTTAAAAAAAAACTACAAATAAAGACACCTCCATTTACAATTTTAGGGGTGAAATTCACCCACGCCAAAACGACTCAGTGATATCTCACTTTTTAAAGTCTGTAGCTTTTGTGGTTAATTAATTGTTAACTTAAAAGCTTTTTTCCCATATATTTTAACAATCTGTCATACCAACGGGAATAATAGCAGCGACTTCAACTTTGGAGTTATAATCAGGGTAAAAATACCTTTAATATGAGGTATAACTCGACATCCCATCTCATTAAAAAATTTGAAGATAACCGTTACCCCTGCTTACAGGATGAAGTTGAAGGGTTGACAATACAGTAAAAATTTGTCCCCCTAAAATCAATGATCGACAAGTGCGAGCGTTTTCCCATATTTTTATTTTAAATATAAAAAAATCGAAACCACCCTGCATACGAGTATAATGCACTTAGAAATTTTGAAGAACGGTGTAGAAAATGTTTGAATAATAATGGTTTGCATTCTGAATATTAAGACGTAGTTTTTGGTGTTTTTAATATATGTCCAGGGTGGCCAACTAAGAATGCGAGGTACTGTATCTGGGAAACTATCCATCGTAGAGACTTGCGGCAAAAAATGTAATTACTAAAACGGTCAAGAGAAAAACGTGGAAAATATTTTCAAGTTTCTAAAATGACCACTAGGGGGCGTAACTGCAATCTTGAATCTAAAAAAGTGATGTTTCTGTGAATTCCGCTATATTAACCTAATAAAAAAATTCCACATATTTGAAGTTGAGGATAATGTAAAACTTTTTTGTTTAATGCTTTTTGCTGTATCTCTAAAAATAAAGTGGTGGGGGGTATTCAAAGTTTTTTTTAAATAACACCCTGTATCTGCGAAACGGCTAAGCCGATTTTAACATTCTTGGGTTAGTTAAAAGGAGCTATTCTTGGGCTACAAATGATGTATTATTTAAAGTTTCGTTAGTTTCACATGTCGCCGCTAGAGGGCTATTTTCGACATTCCGACAGAAATGGTTAATTTTCTCAAAAAAATTAAATGCATTCATATGATTTTTTTCCCATGAAAAAGTAGCTAAATAATGGCTAAACAAGCTCGCGAAAACCGCATCTCGATATCTTGTTCCTAACCCAAAATATAGGCAAAAAAATTTATTACTTACGAAAATCCTTTAATTTTTTTTTTACTATATTTATCTCGAATTTTCTCTTTTATAAAAGTTGTGGCTCTGAAAAGGACCGATTTAAAAAAGGAAGTTTCTTAGTGCCCCCGCATATGCCCGAAATGCTGACCATCACGCTCTATGCATTGCTGAAGCCTCTCATGGGTAGACAAAACTGCAGTTTCAATTTCGGCTCTCGATATGGTTCGTATTGCAGTACGAATCCGGTTTTTCAAATTTTCTCTGGTCGTCGGTCGAGTCTGGAACACGATGTCCTTTAACCGCCCCCATAAATAAAAATCCAGACAAGTTAAGTCTGGTGATCGCGGAGGCCATGGAAACAGACTTCCTCTTCCAATCCACCGCTGTTGAAATACTGTCTCGATATGCTCTCGCACATTAATAGCAAAATGTGCTGGGCAACCATCCAACTGCAAAAATAAGTTTTGCCTCGTTTCCAGAGGCATATCTTCCAACAACAACGGTAATTGATTGGCCAAAAATTCAATAAAGACATTACCATTTAGGGGTTGCTCGAAAAAATATGCCTTCCAGTACGCCACACGACACATTTAAACTCCAATGTCCTTGGTGCTGAACTTCACGCATCCAATGCGGATTTTCTGTAGACCAATAGTGCATATTGTGCAGATTGACTCTCCGATCACTATTAAAAGTGGCTTCATCGGTCCAAAGAATTTGAAATAAAAATTCTCTATTTTCGCGTATCATACCTAACATCCAATGGCAATAATCCAACCTGCGATCAAAATCTTCCTCATTCAAAGCCTGATGTAGAACTACATGATATGGATGCATTCTAAAAGTAATTAAAAAAAAAGTTTCAATAAATACCTATATTGTGATAGCCATTAGAACTTACAAGATATTTTGAACCGTTGTTCGTGCTATGTTCAACTCAAGCGATAACGCTCTTGTGCTAACATGAGGATTTCCTTAAATACACCCCAGTAGTACGTAGTTGATATTTTCTTGTGTTCTTCCAATTTTTTGCCGTTGAAACGCAGGCCGAAAACTACCATTGGCTCGTAAGCTCGCCACTAATCAGGGAAAACCTCTCACATCGCAAGCACGTCGATTTGGATAACGGGCCGCGTAAACTCTTTTAGCTACTGCGGCATTTTGAAGACATTCAAAATAAACCGCAAGCATATCAACAGCTTCATCATTCATGAAACGCATTTGGAAACACAAAAATTGCTCAAAATAAAGCGAAACTATTGACAATTTGAGGAAGAATTATTTATATTTTCATTTGTTTTCTTTCCATGGCCTGCTTCTATTAATTGTCTACCCATGAGAGGCTTCAGCAATGCATAGAGCGTGATGGTCAGCATCTCGAGCATTTGCGGGGGCACTAAGAACCTTCCTTTCTTAAATCGGTACTTTTCAGGGCCACAACTTTTATAAAAGAGAAAATTCGAGATAAATATAGTAAAAAAATATAAAAAATTAAGGGATTTTCGTAAGTAATATTTTTTTTTGCCTATATTTTGGGTTAGGAACAAGATACCGAGATGCGGTTTTCGCGAGCTTATTTAGCCATTATTTAGCTACTTTTTCATGGGAAAAAAATCACATCAATGCATTTAATTTTTTTGAGAAAATTAACCATTTCTGTCGGATGGTCGAAAATAGCCCTCTAGCGGCGACATGTGAAACTAACGAAACTTTAAATAATACAACATTTGTAGCCCAAGAATAGCTCCTTTGATCCAACCCAAGTTTGTTAAAATCGGCTTAGCCGTTTCGCAGATACAGGGTGTTATTTAAAAAAAACTTTGAAAACCCCCACCACTTTATTGTTAGAGATACAGCAAAAAGCATTAAACAAAAAATTTTTACATTATCCTCAACTTCAAATATGTGGAATTATTTTATTAGGTTAATATAGCGGAATTCACAGAAACATAACTTTTTTAGATTCAAGATTGCACTTACGCCCCCTAGTGGTCATTTTAGAAACTTAAAAATATTTTCCAGGTTTTTCTTTTGACCGTTTTAGTAATTACATTTTTTGCCGCAACTCTCCACGATGGATAGTTTCCCAGATACAGCACCTCGCATTCTTAGTTGGCCACCCTGTACTAGTAGAATAGATATCATATTTAATTTTTCCATTTTTGTTATTATTTAAATTAAATAAAATAAATTAAATAAATTTATACTATAAATTATGAATTAAATATATGTTTTGAAAACGAGATAGACAAGACATGAAATAAAAGGAAATATTAAAATAACTCTTATAACTCAATATGTAGTATACAGGATGTTAGTTAAGAAAATAAGACCCAAACATAGTGAGTAGGAATTTTCTGAACAAAACTGAAAGTAACCTAAACTAACTCAAACTAACCCCATCAGCGTATTTTTTAGATTTATACTAACGTCGTCACATTAAATTTTAAGCTACGCTCCCTTGCTGTTTAACACGGCAAAATTTATTTATTTATTTATGTATTTATTTTTTCCACAGAATATTTCGACTAAATTGTTGTTGAAAATATTACAATAGCCTTTAACACGAGCATCCCAATAAGGTATTTCCGCAAGAAAAATAACATTATATTGCTCCTGTGAACTTCTGGAATCTACCTTGGAATCTTATTTTACAAAACATTTGGGCTAAATTAAAGTGTAAATTGTGACATTTTCCTCCTGGCGTATTTCATCAAGGAACAAATGGCACAGTAATGAATCTGCCAACTTAACAAATTACTCTTTAAATATTTTTTTCAGGGTTTCGGCTAAGCTCTAAAAGTTTGTATAGAATTCACAAAATATATTTATATAGAATCATGGTATTCGATAAATTAATCGAATTCGGTTCATCGAATCACAATTTTTCGAACTTCGAAAGCTCATTTCATCACAACTGAATTAGTCGAAAGGGCAAATTAATGGAAACACCACATTTCAAATTATATATTATAATTATATTTTATATGATAGCAATGGTTAGTTTGAGTTCGTTAATAATATATATAATTTGATATGTCTTTTTAAATTAATTTGTCCGTTTGATTAATTAAACTTTTGAAGGAAACTGGCCGTTTCGAGGAATTGAGTTTTTATGGCAATGACACACACACCCACACACACACTAAAGGGAGGTTCTATGGCACTCAACGAGCGCGAAGATGTTGATTGACACAGTTCTTGAATTGCTGTAGGTTGTAATTGGCGGAAAGCAGATGTCCTGGGAGTGAGTTCCAGAGTGATGCAGTGCGCCAGACAAAGGAGTCCCTGTAAAGCGATGTTCTATAGGCGTTTGCAGCTGTACAACGAACGGGTGCGCTCTTGCCGTTGCGAACTAGCGCGCCAAGCCTATGCGAGGGTGATTTTGCGATGTTAGCAACGTGGTCATGCCAGGACATATTGCTTTGCTGTTGACCGAGACACCGAGTAGTGCGATTGACACAGCCGGCCGTATTGGCTTTCTTGGTAAACGTGGCCGCTTGGGTTTTTGTTGCATTGAACTGGACCAAATTTCTGTCGCCCTAAGCTCGAACCCTCTCCAGATCTTGATTAACTGCTCCTTTCTGGAGTGATGAGTTCGACAAATTGTGATTGGACATTGGATTGAGTTCGATTAACGCATATAAATGCCTAATGAAATACACCTAAAACTAGTCGATTCTTGTCGTTGTTAGACTTATTTGAAGAAGCCGCACGTAATAATCAGTCTGTAGGCAACCGATTCTCGAGAAATACGGCGCTTTTTGCAAGACGAACCAGTATTTTCGTACTACAATAGACTTCGTTTCAAGCAATTTTTTCGACAAAAATTTTAATACATAATGACACATACATTTTGTAGATAATCTGACCCTTGATTAGTGATGAACGAGACTGGTCTTGGCCTTGCAGAAAAAGCAAGACCAAGACCGAGCAGTGCAAGACTTATGCAAGACCAAGACCTGGTACTGCAAGACTTACGCTAGACCAAGACCTAGCATGCAAGAGTCTTGCGGTCTTGCATTTTTTTTCGCAATATTTATTTTTTTACATATTGCCCTTAATTCATGGATCGAAATCGTTGGGTAGAAGTATGGAAAAAAACTTCCTATAAACGCTTGTCAAAAATAGTTTTTTATTTGTGAGATATATGCAGGGAAAGTTAGACTATTTGCCACGCTGCATTGTAAGCAAATGAATAAGAATGTATTCAAGTAAAAAGAATAAAAGAGCAGTCAAATTTTTAAAGAAAATTATACTCATAACTACAAAAATGTAATTTGGATTTTAAACAAATTACACAAATGTCAATACATTTTTCCAAACGTTCTTGCATATAGGCCGGTAGAAACGACGTGAAAAACTTCTTTTTCTACAGCCGCGCGCAAAATAACTAATTATGAAATTCAAATGAAATCGCAAAATCGACGAATGCCGTGGATCCTTATTTTGCGCTCTAGCGCGAACATGGAAAAGAAAAATCTCACTTTTTCCGTCGAGTGTGCTATGAATGGTCATGGAAACCGAAGATAAATAAATGACAGTCGTGCGTTTATTACAGTTTGTTGCTGGCACTCCTGTTCTAAAGTTCCCGAAGCCCGAATATGATATGTCAAAACTGACAGTCATTTGCAAATTTCAGAATAAGTATAGAGAAAAATGTGCATTTAATTTTAAATAATGCGGCTGTAGAAAAAGTTCTGTGTGTTTTTCGCGCGCAAAGTAAGATTGCCGTTTTCGAAAGATTACCAAAAAAATTTAAGTATTTTTTAGTGTGCTGATCAGATTTTTAAGCTAAGTTTATGCCTAATTTTGAAAAACCATCATCATCATCTAAGGCCCTTTCCTGGAGATCTTGATGGTTGGCCATCGTTGTTTACAAAGTGTGCTATTAAAATTTTTGAATTATTATATGATACTTAACTAGAATGAATAATTTGCTTTGATTATTTTTTGGACCTGGCATACGTCTAATCAGAACTTTTACAGTCAACATTTGGAATACAATGAACCTATATCACTTGTAGGTATAAGAAGCTTATGTTTATTTGGTAAACTTCGGTTTGCATTGCTTTGGATGTACAATTCTTATTAAACAAGTACCGTGTCGCAAAAAACGCATATTCTGCCTTTACAACAAACAAAGCAGTACATAAATAAATATAC
This sequence comes from Pissodes strobi, assembly GCA_016904865.1. Taxonomy (NCBI): domain Eukaryota; kingdom Metazoa; phylum Arthropoda; class Insecta; order Coleoptera; family Curculionidae; genus Pissodes; species Pissodes strobi. The sequence continues at coordinate 184,064 of MU184021.1, forward strand.
TACCTCACAAATAGAACAAAAATATAAAATTAGACACACTATAGGATTAAGAATCAAATTACATGCATGTATTTATACAAAAAATATAGGCGGTGTATATACATATTGCACCTCATTAATTAATATTTCTCTTCAACAAGAATTAATTAATTTTCTCTTCAACAAGAATCTTATATGAAACTACCCATAGCAATAAATACAATACTGGGAATGCAAAATAGTTTTGGTTTAACGGCCAAAGAACTTTACACATGACCCTGATGAGCTTCAACGTATAAAACCTCAAATAAAACGCATAGAGCTTACCGAAAATAAAAATAACAGAAACGTACATCTAAAGTCTATAACATCATGGTATTAGTATCGTTTCAGTCAATTGCGATAAGCATTGAAAAAGATGAGTTAAGTAAACTAAAATATAGATAAAATATTAGATGATTTTTCAATATCAATTGAAGCCTTACCTGAATATTACAGCACCACAATCGACCAATGACTGCTGGCGAATTTGTTATGTTAAAGATTATATAAAGATTAACTTAATATTCTGAAAGTCGGCCCAAGAGAAACGACAAAATCGATGTTTGCAAGTTTTGATATAAAAACACCAATTAATTAACTTGGACAAAATTGGAAAAGTTCTTCCTGGTGCTTATGGCAAAAGTTCTCCTTAGCAAAGGTTTGAAAATAAATTAGATCGACAGTTAATTATTAATCTATATATTCTCAGTTAAAAAAGCTGTGATTTGGTGGTGGTGTAGTTTAGGCTACTTCATTTTATTTTTACTAATGTCAAACGAAGCTAGTTCTGAAATAACCTCTACTATGTAATTCTCCCCAATACCGGTACCGTGTCCAGATGAAAAAGGAGGAATGGCCTCACTAAAAAAACAGGACTCTAGTTCGGATGCGGAACACCGCATCTGGTGAATGTTTATTTTCCCCCTAAACAGAGGCTAACTTTGGGAACCTTCCAAGCCCGCAAGCCACACATCGACGACTCCAGAGTCCGAGGAACGGTCTGGGACCTCGGCTGTAGAGGAGGTGAGTTGTGGAGAAACCATGACTACTCTTAAGGGACCCAGCGCTAAACAAGCATTTGCACCTGCTGCGGATCGTAGAAGGTCCGGATGCAGGTGGTGATGGTGGAGAAATCTACCACTTATGCTTTTGCCGACTGTTCAGCGTTAGCTAGGATAAGAGAGGTGTACTTCGGAAGCTGCGTGCTGAGCACGAAGGGACATAAGAAAGATGTAGTAGCCGAGGAAACTGGATGTCTTCGCTAGGGAGACCGAGCTGCCTGACTGAATTGGTATGTGAGTGAACGCACAATGAGCCCAGATTGGTGGCCTACGCGCAAGAGATCTTCCGATCGCGTTTCAAATTCATTCATTCAAGCTCTACTATATAATCATCTTTGCTTCCTAACTGCCTTTTATATTTACGCCTGGGAATCATTCTTTGATTGACACATCTGTATCTTAGGTTTTCTTTGAAATAATCCCACCATCTCTTCGAGTTCTTCTCCTACTTCTTCAGTTTTCAATTTGTCTTAATTTAAGGATAACTTTTGTCCATCATTTCATTTTCTGTAGGGCTACATGCTTGCTACACGGCCAACCTAATAACTCTATTTAATGTTCGCGAGTTTTTCATTACATCTTCAACTTCACGAAAAGATTTGAATAGTCTAGATAAAGAAAGGCCCAACTTTAAAAGAGAAGATTGTACTGGGTAGGCAGGAAACTAATTTTTAGGAAAATCAATGTGCATCAATGTCTCTAAAAATTAGATTTTTGCCTCACTTGCAACATTTTCGCATTAAAATTTGAGCCTTTTCATCTGAGCTCATTTGCATTCGCTAAAATGGCAAGGTTTCGTTAGATCTATCTTACACGAAAATAATTCAAAATGGGACAGGTCAGGCGAACGGGCAGACCATTTAATTTTAGGAGAAGCGTTAGTAATAAAATTATTACCACAAATATTGTGAAGAAATTCGTTAACTACATAGACATTACATGCAAGTGTCCCATTGCTTCCTGGAGTTAGAGACGTCTTCCGATGAAAATCTCTTGGTAGAACCCACAGCATGTATTCTCCTTTTTTTTTCTTGTAGCTTCCTAGCCATTCAGGATTGAGCTTAGGCCTCCTCTTTAAACTTTCAGATGCTCCTATTTAGTGTTTCCCTTGTTCAACTAAATCCTATGTCATCCTAACTTCTTGCTTGTTTTTGTTCTTTCTTCCACTATTTCTAATTCCTGAGTATGTTCTACAGGTCAGATTTTGGTGTTAATCCCGTTCTCCTTTCTTCTCACACAATGGACTGCAAATTCCCAATTTAGCTTTGTAACTCAGTTAATTACTATACATAATCCTTGCGGTGATCTTTTAAGGTTTCGTTAGGTCTATCACATCTTGCACAAAAATAATTCGACATGAGACAGGTCAGGAGAACGGACAGGCCATTCAATTTCACAGGCGTTGGAATTAAAATTTTTATCAAAAATATGGTGAAGAATTTCGTTAACGCAAGTGTCCCATTATGTGTATGGATGTCATTCGAGAGTTAGAGACGTCTTCTAAATGAAAGCCTCTTGGTAGAAACCACACAATGTATTCTCCTTTTTTTCTTTTATCTTTCTAGCATTCACAAATGAGCTTAGGCCTCCTCTTTGAACTTTCAGATGCTCATATTTAGTGTTTCCCTTGTTCAACTAAATCCTATGTCATTCTAACATTTTGCTTGTTTTTGGTTTTTCTTCCTCTATTTCTAGTTTTATTGGCAGGCATTTGTTTGTTTTCTTATTACTTAGTCTTATACTTAGCATTGTTTATTTCCGTGGTTAGCGAGCATAATAGGATATCAGTTTCGTATGGGTTCCGGGACACTCGAATATCCCGGGCAACGAGAAGGTTGATCGTCTGACACGACAGGGTTCCACAATGGATCCAATGGAAGTTGAGCATATAATAGGTTTGTTCTATAGTACGGCTGCCGACATCTTCAGGAACGCAATGAACTAGCGGGCCAATATGGCGGATTACTCCCGGAACGAGGCAGGCTGGGCTTCTCTTGGAAGACCCAGCGCCTTGTAGCGTGAAGGCTTTCATGGTTATGAAGAGGGGGGTGTTGGGGAAACACCCCAACACGTGTAAAAACTATCGTTTTTCACCGTATAGTTTGGTGATAACACCCTGTATGTATGTAGAATGAAAGAGCCATAATTAATCTCAAAATAGATTTATTTCACCCCGGATACAACCCAATTTGTGCATTTAAATTTTCATATGCCAGTTCTCCAAAACCCCTTAGTCCAAACCTGGACGGACGATCCCTTAATCCGAACCTGGTTTCTTGGTATAATAGAGTCCGTCATATGCGGTATTCTCTAGAACGCTCTACAAGTGCCTCTTCGTGCCAAAAGGTCAAATTCCTTTTTGGGCCAATTTCCCTTCTTGTATGCACAAATATTAGAGAATATTTAGTGCACCTCAGTTATCTTTGTCCAAGGTTGGACAAAGGCCTCCTTTAGGCATTTTAAAGCAATTCTTCGAAGTCAGAACGATAGCGTCCCCTTTGGAAAATTGAACATAAGATGGCGGATTGACATTCCTGGTCGAATAATTTCTGCAAGCAAGGTGAAAGCGGGATGTTATGGTTTCCGTAAAACAAACAAAGGAAGTTGGAAAGTAACTAGTAAAATCTCTCCCTGTAGTCCCTTTTGAAGATACAGGTAAAGCAGTCAAAGTTTAAAGGTACGAGGTGTGAACGTTGCTAAGTTGGAGATCTAAGCATTTCTAAAACAGAGTTTTATCCACAATACCGAAACAGAATATTTGCACTCGACGCGCGTTTCGCTAACCATGTTAGCATCATCAGGAGATGATTAGAACTAAGCATTTTAATAAGAAAGATAGAAAACTAGATTTAAATCAAACAATCAAGACTTTTTAGTAGATATTCCTAATTTTAAGAAACCTTTTGTATTATTTTCTATGTGAGTATGTATGAAGGATGAATGAATGTAAGTAGGTTAAGAATTATTTCAAAAATTGTACTTACATGTTTACATTAATTGCGCAAATGAATAATTGCATTATTAAAGTACATTAACATACCTATCGAGTTTCAATTCACATAATCTATGTTCAAAACCCCATCACCCTATTCTAATACAGTCCACTACTTTAATTGCTAGTAGCAATTATACTGTTAATTGCTACCTTCACCTTTGTGGTCAAAATAAGTTAAGTAAATTAATTTGTTTGTACCGACCAGGGGGATATGATATGAAGCGTGTGACAGGGCTCCTCACAGGGCACTGCCGCTTGAACAGGCATTTGCACCTGCTGTGGATCGTACCAGATCCAGACTGCAGGTGGTGGCATGGACCTTACCGACTGTCCAGCGTTGATTCGGTAAGAGAGGTGTACTTCGAAAGTTGCTGGAGCCGGAGGACATAAGAAATATCCAGCCGAGGAAGTTGTGTGTCTGCACTAGGGAGGCCGGGCTTCCGGGCAGAATTGGATGGTTCCATTCATTATTAGCCATATCTAATCTCCCTACACGAGCACTGGGAGAATATATTGATTAAATACCATTGCTCTTAGATGTAGCGGTATTCTTATTTTTGTGTTCTCCCCTCTACTTCACGTGTCTTATTTATTTTATTTAATGTTATTTAATGTTTATGTTTAATGTTATTATGTCCTAAGAATACTGTTTTGATTGTTATTCTAATTCTAGGATCATGTTTCTCAGATTATCCTCGCATTCTCCTTCCATTCAAGCTTTTGGTATAGTAATTATTCTCGTTTTTTTCATTTGCTTTTAAAGCCAGCTATAATGGTAAGCTGTATTCAATTGCATTTTCGACCAGTAATGGTAAGCTGTATTCAATTGCTTTTTCGACCAGTACCTTAATAGTAAGTAGGTGATAAGTTGTAATAAAACATTTGCTAAGCCCAGCTTGCTTAACTGGCTAATAATTATCGAATTTGGAGGCTAATATTTTACAAATTACTCGGGTGGGCAACTTAAAAAGTCTTTGGAGATTGGTTCTATCTTCTTGTTTGAAAAGAAATGCCTTTACGGTGTCAGATATTCTGCACAATACCTTAATAGGCCAAATATCTTGAATCATCGTTTTTATGATCCATTGGGAATTGAAAGAAGATTTGCATCATCTGGGCCTAGTCCTTGTATTAAATGGACTTTGAAAGGATGGTATTTAAAATACGTGCAAAGAAACTTTTAGTAATTCCAATTTCATACGAAAGTATAGAGATTCAAATTCACATACGCTAACAAGTTACGTATGAATTTTGCCGGGTTATGGGGGACATATATTAAATATATGATTGGAGATTCCATTTAGCGAATTATTTTGTATTAGGGTAAGGAGCTTGTCGATTGGAAAAGGGACTTGATATATCATTCTTGTTCTTATTCTAATTTAATCATGTTGTTAAAGATAATTAAAAACTGTGTCACAATAATTATGTACGAGTTGAATTTTTAATGCTGGCATTTCTGTAGGTTTTTAGGTGTTATTTTAAAGTGCACTGAAAAATATACTCTTTTCCGACTCGATGACTCAGACGAGTCAGGATTTAAATCTTGATTAAATCAGTTTGGGACACCTTGTATATTTGAATATCCTGACTCTATTCCCATGTTAACTATTTCTTGAAATACTATCCATTGCTCTCTCTACATAATCGATTGCTCCCGCTTGTAAATTTACCGAAATGAAAAACGTATAGGAGTTCTAAAACAAACTTAAAATGTATAATAGCTTCCTTATTACATCCACATCATGTTTCGTCACTCAAAGTATTGTCATACCACGAATAGGTACGTTAAATCGTCACATAAAATATTCTAACGAACGGGCGTCAACAATGTGTCAATTTCCTTAACGTCGTGTTATAGTCGACAAAACAAATGCGTTGCGGATATTTAAATTAGCAGTTTATTAATAACTTTAATACATATTGAAAGCTTAAATTTATTGTTCCTTTTGGTGTTAAGATTCTCTGCCAAGGTTAGCTTTAATATATAGAGTGGAAATATAATAATGTGTATATGTTTCAAGCAAAAAGCTACTTATTACTCTTACTAGTGCCTCCACATTACAAGGGTTATGTCAGTGCGAGTCGAGGTGTGAGTATTATTCTAACAAAAATATAATAAGGAAATAAACTTATGAAGTTATGAAATTGTGGATCATCGAGAAAATAAAAAAGGTATGTGCTTAAGACCACAAAACAGAAGTGAAATTTTCAACAAAGCAACATTAATGATGAAATAAAAGTGTTTTTTGTGTTCTATATTTGGAAATTACTTGCCACAACTCTGATGTCTAAAGCAAAATTTTACCTCGAAATTTCCCATAAAATCGGCAGAAATCGCTGCTAATCACTCAAAATCTACAAATTCTCTTATCATGGCTGATTTTCCGATCTTCAAATCGTTTTAAATGAAATTTCAGACAAATAACTTACTTGACAGAAAACTATACGCATCGATATGCTAAAAGTAAAATTTTACCTCGAAATCTGACCACCACCAGAAACTGCCTCTTATCATCAAAAAAATTCCACCTTTTCCTATCCTGACTCATTTTTCAGCTTCAAACCGTTTTCAATTAATCTACATATTTAAACCTAAACGCCAATATATTGGAAGACGTATTAATTCAAATTTTCCAGAGTGCATTAAAGCTATCTATTCAGATTCAGTAAATCGCTGGAATATTGAAAACTCTGAAAATATTTTGCGATTTTCTGCGTGTTTCTATTTAACCCGATTTTCTCGTATTTCCCGATTTCGTACGGAAAATTGTTACAGAACTTGCATCAAAACTCTAAATGGTGAAAACTAGCTCATCCTGTATAAAAAGCATCATCATTTCTAAATTTCTAGTGTTTATTGTACAATTTTTGGCGTAGATTCTCTCACGTAAATGGCCCATATACAAACTCCATTTTCTGATTCTAGCCAATTTCAATATGATTTGAAAGACGTACAAAAAGAACGTTTCCAGAAAATCTCAACAAAGTTAATTAAATTTTTTGGACAGATCGTATACTAAAGAAAAATAAAAAAGGCGTGTGTTTACAACCGCACGACATAAGTGAAAACTTCAGCAGAGCCATATTAAAAACTATATAAATAATTATAGATTGATAGTATAGGTTGATACAAAGAAGGGCAATAAAAAATGCTAAAAGAATTTATTATAATAATAGGATAGGGCAAAAAATAATACCAAAGATATCTGGCACATAGTAAATGGGTTAAGGGGCATCAATAGTAATTCTAACGGGGAACATGAGACTGATGTTAATAGATTCATTGATTTTTATTGGTCTGTAGCCGAAAGGTTAGCATCTTACATTTCATCTGACGTTGATCCCTTCAGCTATTTGAAAAATGTTTCCGTTGGCTAGAGATGCTTTCAACAAAGCAAAAAGAACAGGAAACTGATAATTAACACCAGAAAACTTTAAAAAAAGAAGACAGGCGATAAAAAAGGGACGCATGGTGACATTTTTGCATCGAAATAGCTTCTACAAAAGAGACAGCTAGAATAGGTAAGGTACTCTCTAAAGATCCCAGCCAACAACCTGGAAGTCTCACGAAAGGGGATGGAAGTTACACTTCCTCTCAAGAAGAGACTGTCAAACATTTGTTGGAAACACATTTTCAAGACTGTAACATACAATAAGTGACATGGCCAGAGAACAACCAATATATCCCAACCGAACACGGTTGAAAATTATCGAACAAGGTCATCACTAAAGATAAGCTACAGTGGGCTATCAAATCACTCAAGCCCTTTAAGTCCCCGGGACCGGACGGAATTGTTCCAGCTCTGCTTCAATGGGGAATTAGGGCTCTGGGCGATCATTTAGAAATGCTATTTAAAGCTTGCCTGGTCCACAAGTACGTACTCAAAGCTTGCAGAAATGTAAGAGTTACCTTTACACCCAAATCAGGAAGAGGAAGGATTACTATGAACCAAAATCATAAAGACCGATCAACCTATCCTCATTTTTTATGAAAACGCTAGAAAGGCTGTGTGATAGATACATTAGAGGAGATATCATATCATACCATGACATCCACGCATATCCGGGTGGAAAATCTACAGAAACAGCACTTCACTGCGTAGTTCAAATAATTGAAGAAGCCTTGCTTCTAAAGCTGAAGGAGCTTCTGATAAGGCTACTTTTCGCAGCGTAAATACGGCACTAACAAACCATAGAGTCCACCCCATCATGAGGGACTGGATCGCCAATATGCTGAAATTTAGAGCAGTAAATCTAACTATAGCTAACAAAACTGCCACAGCACTCATAACAAGAGGATGTCCCCAAGGAGGGGGTACTCTCTCCGTTGCTCTGGAATGTGATCGTAAACAACCTCATAGAAAACCGAACAAAGCAGGACTCTTTGTGATCGGATTTGCTGATGACATAACAATCATTGATGTGGGCAAGTTCCAGAAGGGGTTCTGTTCGAGTTAATGAACAGAGCTTTTAAAATAGTAGAGAGATGGCGCCACGAAAACTCACTTTCAGTCAATCAATCCCAACAAAACAGAACTTGTGCTATTTACAAGAAGGAGGAAATTGAAATTCAATCCACCCTCTTTGTTCGGGCACAATTCAAGCTATCAAAAGAAGTAAAATATCTAGGAATCATCCTAGACAAGGGATTTAACTGGCAGCGCCACCTAGATCTTAAGTATGAGAAAGCTGAGCCTTCTATCAATGTAGGAGAGCGATAGGGTCGGAACTGTCACCTAAAATCACATACTGGATATGCACAGCTGTCATCAGCCTATGTTTGCATATGGCGCACTAGATCGGTGGCACGATCAGGAAAAATAATAGCTCACGCCAAGATGTCCCGCCTCCAAAATTTAGCATGCACATCTATCACTGGAGCAATAAAAACCACTCCCACCAAGGCAGTGGAAGTACTTTTAAACCTGTCTCCTTTAGATATTTTCGTGAGAAATGAAGCACAGATAATCGCAGTACCCTTGAACTCCACGGGTACGTGGAGGGGAAAAAGCTGGGGACCTCGACGCACAACAGCTCTAAACGAGGCATACCACAGCTCTGAAAGTGAGCACAGACCTTGTGGTCAAACAGTATATTTTCGACAAACTGTTCAAAATCGAACTAGACTCAATAAATTATCTGTCACAAACTTAGGACATTCACATCTACACGGATGGATCAAAAAGAACCTCAGAAGCTGGCGCAGGAGTTTATATACCCGAGCTCGACGTACAAATGCAGATACTACTAGGTAATCTCAGTACCATATTCCAAGCTGAACTGTGTGGCTTAAAGATGGGTGCTGGAAAAGTGACGGAGAAGCAAATCACAAACAAAGATATACTGTTCGTCACGGAGCAAGACAGTTGTACAAACACTCAACAAAATGGAGACCAGAAGCTTGATGGTTAAGGAGTGCATAAAACCACTAAACCAAATATCTGCACAAAACAGAGTAACCATCGCCTGGAAAAAGGGCACAATGGAGACCTTGGTAATGAAAGAGCAGACACTCTTGCCAAGAAAGCGTCTCGTAAAAAACCAATTGGTCCAGAACCAATACTACCCCTCACCATGGACACTGTTCGCGAACAAGTTAAGAAAACAGCAATTCGAGTATGAAGCACCAGGTGGAAAACGGCAGAAGGGCTTCGCCACTCCAAAGCAACACTAACAGGTCCTGGTAAATGCAAAACTAGATATTTTCTAAAATTATCAAGGAAAAACTTGAAAATAAAGACAGAAATACTTACCACTCATTGCAGACTAAATGACCATCTGCACACGATAGGTGTCGTTGACGACTCCTTATGCAGGGAATGCTTAGAGGACGACGAAACGGCAGAACACATTCTGTGCGACTGCCCCGCTCTCGCCAGACAAAGACATATTCACCTGATGATACAATGGCCAACGATGGGCGACATAAAGGGATGCGATTCAAGCCGCATATTAAGCTACATAAACACCGTTAGGACTGCTGGATTTGTAAAACCTTCCTGAGGGCACAATGGGCCCGCTCAAGTGGCCTAAATGCGCAAGTGGCTGGCATATTTATGCCTCACCAGCCTCACCACCCTCTTCCTTATCCGTATCCGTAATGTTTCCGTTAACGACTCCTTTGGCTTGTTTCACACGAACATAAATGAAATAAAAAGTCTATTCAAATAAATCAAGAATAAAAATTCATCTCGTATTGAAAATATTTGGCAGATTGCCTGATTATGTGCTGCGGGCTCTTGTCATTGCAATCAATCGATCTTTTGCCGTGGGTCAATTCCCAGATAGTTTGAAGTGGCTCTGGTGAGGCCTCTAGTTAAAGGTGGAAATATCGAGAATCCATCCTGTTATCTCCCTATTTCGCTTCTTCCAACATTTTCTAAAATAGTAGAAACAATTGAATGTCTAGAATGATGGATTTTTTCATAAATTTCTGAACGTTAACCAATTTGGATTTCGTAACAATAAAAACACATGCGATGCAGTATTATAACTTTCTTGGGATACTGTATCTGGGAATGAATCAAGGGGAGGTGGCTGCGGCAGTATTCTGTGATTTCTCGGGGGCTTTTGACTGCGTCGATCAAGAAATACTACTCCAGAAACTTTCCTATTATGGGTTTAGGGATGTTGCCTTGAGCGGGCTGCAGTCGTATTTAACGAATAGAAGACCATTTGTTGAGGGTCTAAATGGTTTGTCATCAGGTCAAAGCATTAGAGATGCGGTCCCTCAAGGCTCAGTGCTTGGCCCACTCTTGTTTCTTATATACGTTAACGATCTGGCTTTCATTGGCATTGATGGATCCTTTACATTATATGCTGATGATATATCAATATTGCGGCTGCGAACAGATATTAACATTTTGAGGGATACCATTGTTCGTGATATTAATGCGATAATGGAGTAGTGCAACAGTAACAGGTTGATATTCAATATTGCAAAGATTAATGTTTTAACTTTTAAGTGCTCTGTATCCGATGTAATCCTAAATGGATTCTCAATAAGTAATAAGGAGAGTTATAGGTTTTTAGGACTGTTTTTTTATACTAAATTCAAATTTGAGGATCATATACTGATCGTGTAAAAAAAATTGCCATCTGCATGCTATGTTTTGAGAGTGACGAGAAATGATTTGCGTCAGCATATTGCAAGAGGAATCTATTTTGCCTTGATCGAATCACATTTGAGATATGGTATATAATTTTGGGATTTTGTAAGCAAGCAACCTATGAAATTCGTATTTGTACTACAAAAGCGGGCAGTGAGATGCTTGTGTGTGGTCAGCACCAGATGCTATTTATCCGTTAATGAAAGTAGTCACTATAGCTGGATTGGCTGACACGTGCGGTCGTGAAGAATTGACTTATTTAATAATATGATGAGATGAATGCAACTTTCCAACATACAAATCCATTCAAGTCGAACCTTTATTATGTATAATGAGCTAAATAATGGCATGTATATGTAGAATATTATAAAAAATATTCTCAATTACTTTCTTCAGCCACACCACTTAGAAGATTTTTTGTTAAATATATTCATGACAGGTGGAATTAATATGATACCTTCGAACTTCGAATATTGCTGCGTTTCTTGCATCTACCAAATCCTCGAGAATATCCAGGACATAACTTTAGACGATCTTCAATGGCCATGCTTGTCGATGCCGGCTCCAATATTACAAATTACAGGCATAAAAAGGAAGGGTGCATCGAGAAATCGATTGAAAACAAAAAAACAAACATCAAATAAAAACTTGGCATTATCAGAAGCAAACAGCTCGATGCAAAATTAATAATGTTGAAGGTGCTCATTCAAGTTCTTTGATGGGAGATGATAATAAAGAAAGAAGAGATCAGTTTGTCATCTACCTCGGATCTTTCAGCATCGACAACACATTTTTCAAACGCAAACAATAATTGTATTTTTAATATAAAAATTGTAAATAATACATAATTATGTACAGGGTGGCTCGAATTCGAGTCTATGTATGGAGATCTTGAAAACCATAAGATACAATGTCGGTCAAATTAGGGCAAAATTTGGCATTTAGCTGCCTAACAATATGCTGTTTGGAAAGTTTCAAAATTCCGAGTATTTCCGGAGATATCCGCAAAAAAACTAAAATTTTGAAAATTTATTTTATTTCTTTCCTGAGATTATTTAAAAACGGATTTCAAATTGAATTGCACTTTTGCATTGCTACTTTTTCCACTATATCCAGTGATATCCAGTTTGGATTCCAAGGGATCATCATCAACTTTATTGTTTAAATACGAAATTTACTTTTTTATCGTCTTTCAGCTTTCGGCATTATAATATGAATATATGTTTTTGATTTTTTCTATTCTTTTTTTTATTTAAATTTTTATTTTTTTATTAAATTACATATTTTTCTTTGAAGTAATTTTAAATAGATTCTATAAAAATATTTTATTTTATTTTTGTGTCAAGTGATGTCAAATTGGAGCCTTTATTTTCAATAAAAATAAAACTTAGTAAAATTTAATAAACAGATTTGTTTTTTTTTACCCCAAAGCAAAATAAATATTTAAAAAAAATAGTTAAAAACACCATATTTATATTAATAACACCAATATCATCTGAAAAAAGATTAAAAAAAATTTAATTTTCGTATTTAAAAAAAGAAAGTTGATGATGACCCCTTGCAGACGAAACGTCGTTTTCCAAACTAGATACCACCATTGGATAGAGCGGAAAAAGTGGCAATGCAAAAGTGCAATTCAATTTCAAATCCGTTTCTAAATTAACTCATGAAAAAAAATAAAACGGTTTTTCAACATTTCGCTTTTCTAGGCACCTAAATGCGCAATTTTGCCCTAATTTGACCGACACTGTATCTGTTACGGTTTTCATACATAGACAATTTGAGCCACCCTGTACATTGGCAATAACGTTATTTGCTACTGTTTATATTTTCTATTAAAATGCCTTCTGTATTAGTATACTTTAAATCAATTTTTAATTGGGAGGCATAAAGCAGGCAAGAGTTCTCTTTTAGTACGCAATTTCTTTCAGCACGCTCAATAGTGCGGAAAGTATTTGCGTGCGGAAAAGTCCACTTTGCATATGTATCATTGTGCGGAAGCAGCCACTTTCTGTACGCTTGCAAAAAACAATATTTAAAAAGTGATCAAAGCTTGGAAAATAGAGTGAACAATAAAAATCAGTTCAAAACTGCTTTTGGCATTGCAGGATGTAACAAAATACTAATGTTTTCTTCTTTTTGAACGCAAAAACTGTTTTGGGTGATAAATATGAAAATAATATGTAATCAACGTATAGTATCTTAAACAGCAAATAATACAACCAAAGATGAACGTATAATTATAATAAAATAATAAAATTTTCTGGTTTTCAATTCTTTGACAATTACGTGACTAGCTGCAGATTTATTCAGTCCTTAAGCTGTTTAACTAATCCCCGAAAAGAATGTCATCTAAAAGGAACGCATTAAAGGATCTATTTTTAACCACCAACATTTAACATGTTTAAGTCTTAAGTCCTGTCACGGTTTCCGAACTAAAACACAACCCCTTGCTTATTTCATTCGGAATCAAATTTCCACTTGCTGGGATTAGAACAAAACCGAAATGCGGTAAAGGAGCTTCTAAGAATGACCTGCGGAAGCTTTTAGGGAAAATTACATTTGGAGTATTTTATTTGAACAGACATAAATAATTTAATCATCATCGAGAACTTGTATAAACTGAAGGCTATCAATTCAAATTTAGCTACTACAGACATAATTGGCATTCTGTTCTAAATTAAATACAAGTGTTTTATATCCCATTAAGAAGTTTATTTAATATTATTATATCAACAATTAGTAATCAACGGCATACGGATGTGGAAAGCCACGGGAGGGCTACCACATTAAAGATACTTAAGGATATCCCTAGTAACAAGCATGATGGAAACTATACGAGTGAATGAAAACGTTACTGATCTTAGTTTACGGAGAGTAAGATTCGGCATGAGAAGAAATTAGGCTTCTCCGGTCGTCATCAAGCGAAAACCTAATAAAAAAGAAAGAGAAACACCTCTAAAGTTATCAAAACAAACACTCATGGTAGGCACATGGAACGTGAAAAGTATGTTTCAAGCCGGGAAAATACATAATGCAATTCTTTAAATGGACAGACTGAACATCGACTTTCTCGGAATTAGTGAAATGAGGTGGCCTGGAAGCGGTCATTGTACTGTAGAAGACCAAAAGCGTACTATTCTGGAAGCGAAAATGATAAGCACCCTAATGGTGTGGGAGTCATATTCTCACCTAAACTCTGTCAGTATGATATGAGTTTTACTCCGATTTCCGATAGAATGATTTTTATTGAATTAAAAAGCACACACAAGATTTTGTGAGAGAAGAACAATTTGTTATTCTGAACACCCTTTTCAAACTGAATTTAATACAAATATATTCACCTACTTTTGAAAAACTCGATGAAGACCTGGTAATTTTAAACTCAGCATTATCTGACATATTAAAACAAGTTAAGAAAGAAAACCTCACTCTCATTATGGGTGATTTTAATGCCAAAATAAGCAGGAGCGACAGCTCGGAACTGATCGGCAGATGAGAGAGGTGAGAGATCAAAAGATTTTGTGAGAGAAGAACAATTTGTTATTCTGAACACCCTTTTCAAGCAGCCACCTCGAAGATTATATACATGGACTCCACCTTAGGGTGAAGAAGGTCATATTATAAGAAACCAGATAGACTACTTATTAATAAATAAAAGGTACCGTAACAGTTGCATAGTTGCTAAAACGTATCCAGGTGCTGACGTACACTTAGATCATGCTCTTCTCTGTGGCAAATTTAAACTCAAGCTAAAAAGGATAAAGAAGAACATAGAGAAATGAAAATGGGATATAAGGAAACTTAGAGAGAATGAAGAAACACGCCAAGGAGTAACTGAAAAAATAGCTGAAAAATGTCGAAAACTCAAAGAAACTCCACACAGTGGCTGAAAGGTTTGAAAGTATTGGTAACGAATTTCTGATGGCCCAAAAAAAGAAAAAAACAACCATGGATGACAGATGAAATATTAAAGTTAATGAATGAGAGGAGTTTATTGTAAGGGGGTAAAACAGAGTACCGAAATATGCAAAGACTAATTCAACGTAGGATAAGATGTGCAAAACAAGATTTGATAGAAGGACAATGTGCAGAAAATGAAGAACTTAAGAAGAAACACGATACCTTCAACATGCAGAAGAAGATAAAAGAGACCTCGGGACTATATAATATATAAAAATTCTGGATAACAAAGGTAACATCATTGTAGATCGAATGGGAAAAATAAAAATCTGGAAAGAATATATAAACCAGTTGTTTGAAGACACTAACAGATCGGAAAATCCTCCCACGTACCAGGTACCGGAGTTACTGCCGATTACAGTTGATGAGGTTACTCGAACTATGGTAGGGTTGAAGAATGGGAAAGCACCAGGACCAGAAAATATCCAGAATGAATTCCTAAAACTATTGAATGACGAAGATATCAGATGGCTTACAAATGTATCATTTAATTAAATATACTCCACTGGAATCATACCTGACATGTGGCTCAAAAGTCCATTCTTAACGCTACCAAAAAAATCAAGCGCAAAGAACTGTGAAGACTTTCCTACGATTAGTTTCATGAGGCATTCTCTTGAACTTTTCTTGAAATTAATCCATCAAGGAATATATAGGATTTGTGAAGAACAGATTAGTTCTACCTAGTTCGAAGAAATGTCCTGGGTACTAGGGAGGCACATTTTAGTATTCAAGTATTATTCCAAAGAGCTCGAGATGTTAATCATGATATTTTTGCATGCTTCATCGATTATCAGAAAGCATTCGATAAGGATCAGCATAATAAGATGATGGAAACTCTGGAATTAGCGGGATTAGAGAAACAAGACTTAAGAATTATAGCAAATCTTTTTTGGAAACGGACCTATTCAGTCAGAATAGAAAGTGAGGAATCCGATGAAGTTCTGATAAAGAGAGGGGTTCGACAAGGGTGGATGCTTTCGCCATTGATATTCAACATATATTCAGAATACATATTTCGAGAAGCCCTGGAAAATACCTCCGACGGGGTGATTATCAATGGCGAATGCATTAATAACATGCGATATGCGGACACGGTAATTGTCTCAAATGATCTAGAAGGACTACAAAGATTGATGAACAAAGTGGTAGAAGTAAGTGAAAGATATGGACTGCAGTTGAATACAAAAAAAAGACCAAAGTCATGATTATTTCTAAAAATAAAGGCTTGGACGGCCAACTACTTGTACATGAGAGACCCATCCAAAGAGCTAACAAATATATTTACTTGGGAACAAATATTAATGAAGAATGGGACCACTCGGTTGAGATAAGATGCCGAATTGACAAGGCCCGCACCACATTCCTTAAAATGGCAAAAATATTCAAAGGAGGTACCTGTCTTTAACCACCAAAATGCGAATATTGAAGTGCTATGTGTTTTCAACTCAACAGAAGAAGATGACTAGGAACAAATGATTCTTTTCTCTTAACTGAATTTACCCACTGCCGATGCCGTCTCAATTTATCTTCTTTTAGAAATGAAAAGATTGCGATTTTCTACATTTGGGAACACACAGGTTAACGCCATAGTCTCAACTAAGCGACTGAACTTACGCCAAACCCTAAACATACTTGAATTATTACAACACGTACCTAAAACCACCCTACAACTCTAAATCAAAAATCAATAATGCTACAAACAAAAAGTTTTTAGGTATCCTAAGTAAACCTGAGGTATTAGAATCGAACCTCTATATAGGCATTATTATTATAAAGCAACAAAATAAAAAAAAATAAGTTTGTTTGCTTACTTCAGCAAATATTAAATGTGAATATTAAAATTTCAGTTATTTTGGATATTACTAGGTATTATCAACTATGAAATTAAGTTGTGGAAAGGCACCTTGTACCAGAACAATCAGTCCCGACCTATAAACCATACTATAAGTAGTTAATTGTATAATATAGAATAATTAGGAAGAATCCTGTAGTGCAGTAGGGTTAAGAGTCTATTTTCACGAACACAGGGCAATTAAAAACTCTAAATATACTCATTACAGCATTTAGTTTCGGCCCCAACTCGGGTAGCCATATTGGCTGCTACTTTTCTTGGATTCAGGACCTTCTAGTCCATAGGGTGCTGGTCCGACCTTTAGACATATTTCATACCACTGGCTACAGAATCCAAATGACTTAACTAAGATCAAAATAGTATTTTCCTTTCCTATCTTAATTTTTTTATACTCTTGAACGTGTTGATTACCGCTCTAATCAAAAATTCTAATTTTTAGAGTTACGATTACTTTCGTTTAGTCCAAGATTGACATCAAACGATATACTTGTCATATATTATGAAAAGCTAAGATAGGAAAGTGAATAAGCATTTTGCTCTAATCTAAGCCTTTGGATGTGTGGAAAACGTCAAATCTCAGATGTAAATATTTCAAAAAGAACTGAATTTGAACATAGCGTATATGAAATGAAATATACCTAGAATTTTGAGCAAATTTATGATATAATAAAATAAATAATTTAGTATTTTTTATTTATTGTATGTTTCATATTCTTGTCTTAAGTAGATAATGTTATATAAAGCAATTAAGAAAATTTTCTTACAATAAATTATGTCCAAACCCCACCTCACCATTTTCGTCCCAAAAAGTGACCTCGCCAATTACGGGCTAAAAATAGCAGGGCGTTAATAAACATTTATATATTTTTATTATTTTCCCAGTCCACCTCTGCGTCAAAAAACAAATGCCAGAAATCAAAGGCAAGGCGGCTTAAAAACAACTACAAGTAGTAGCAATAGTATTTTCCTTCAATCTCGTCTAACGGCTTCTATCTTCATCTCCCGCATACTTTTTATACACGGATACTAAACGATCCTGCTGACGGGGGTTTCAGCAGCAAAAACTGGTAATACGATCAGATACAGAGTCCATGTCAAACCATTAATTTCGTAAAAAATTGGGTCGTTCAAATTGTCAGTTCTTGTGGCTCGATTTCATTGAAAACGTCTAGATAAGGAGAAACAGTCAAGATGTTTTGCTATTAAATATTATTTCGTTCTTTAAGAAATAGTTGATCAATGACAGATAAGAATAATACTTGTAGATACATTCGAAATAAACGAAAGTTAGAGAATAAGCAACTCTTTTGATATGAAATGATTAGTGTAAATATCTTAAATCTGATTTTCTGAGGCGGTTAAATTGTTATTTAGTGAACAGCATCAAATGACGTTCCAAATAACGTTTTGTTCACTATGGACAGTTAAATGTTATCTAGTGTCAGTCATCGGCGAACCCAGTAGCATTTTTATACCTTACCACGAAATCAATCACTTTGGGTCTAGCGCTGAAAAAGTCGCCAGGGTCGAAATACTAAGACGATGTTCGATGGGGAATTTCTAGGAGAAACATCGATTTCTAGGTCAAAAAAAAATAAGGTTTGTATTTTTTTTCTCTCGAAAAGTCAATTACTTGACGAGAACCTACGCCAAAAACTGTATTAGAAGACACTTTGGGAATGCTGATGCCCATTTCACACGAGACCACCTAATATTTTATTACTGGAAAGCCGAATAATCTGGAACAACCCAACTTTCGTACATTAAAGAAACAGAAATATGCGAAATATGCGAGGTGGTGGAGTGCTTTTGGCAGTAAAAAATAAATTTAAAAGTTGTGAAGTATATTTAAATTCAAAGTTGCCCGATATTGATGTATTGTGTGTTAACATGTTTACCAGTGAATTTAACTATATACATATAATTGTGGTTTATGTCCCCCCTGATTGTGAGGCTGTCAAAAAGCTTAAGGTAACTAGAGCTATTGGGCCAGACAATATACCTGCTTACGTTATCAAGGGACTAATAGGTTTTTATGCTGAACCTTTAAGGATTTTATTTAATAAATCATTAAACACATCTACATTCCCCGACTTGTGGAAAGAAGTTAAAATATGTCCGGTTTTTAAAAAAGGTGATAAATCTAATATTAAAAATTATAGACCCATAGCTATTTTATCAGTTCCAGCTAAAGTGTTCGAGTCAATAATTTGTAAACATCATTATAGTTCTCTACACAGAAGGGAATCTCAGTTTCAACACGGCTTGTTACAAATCTGATTAATATTACCCAATATATATCTGAATCTCTAAATAATAATAATTCACAAGTAGACGTAGTCTACACAGACTTTGCAAGGGCGCTTGACAATGTATCACACAATATTATTTTGAATAGGCTTTATGATGAGTTTGGACTGCACTCAAGGCTGGTAATGTTTTTTAATCGTATTTGCATGGCCGAAAACAACGTGTTGTGGTAAGGGGATATTCCTCAGACAACTTTGAGGCTTACTCTGGTGTCCCACAGAGCTCTAATCTGGGTCCCTTGCTTTTTGTGTTGTTTATTAATAGTTTGATGGAGGTGGTAGAAGATTGTAGTGCCCTAATGTGTGCGGACGACTTAAAACTGTATTCGGTTATCAAAAGTAGCCGTGACTGTCAGATACTTCAAGATAACTTGGACCGACTTGTGGAGTGGTCTACCAGTAATAGACTTAATTTTAATATTGATAAGTGTTATATACTCACATTCACCAGAAGGAAAAGTATAATACCATTCAATTATCATATGAATACAAATTTACTAACGCGAGTGGAGGAAATGGGGGATCTTGAAGTCTTGTTTGACCCCCAGCTTACATTTAGGGACCATATTGGGCATTACAAACAAGGCATGTAGTAGATATGGTTTTATTGTTAGAAATTGTAGAAATTTTGTAGTTGTACAGGGTCATTTTTTATATTTTCCCACCCCCCTTAATTTTTTTGTGCCACTGTTTAGAAAAAAGATGTAAATATAAAAGTTGTACTACTGGAGAAGTAGTTCTCAGAAAACCTACTTTTGTCTATACAGGGTGTTGCAAAAAGTGCGAAAAACTAAAAATATATTTTTTTTTAAATGGGACACCCTGTATATTTCTCCTCAGGACGAAAGATCTTTATTCTCCGATTACAAAAATATATAATTTGTCTACATTTGCTTAAGCCATTTCCGAGCTATTTGCCTTTAAAAGTTGACAAAGCATGAATTCAAACCAATCGAAGTAGCCTTGCTCGCCATTAAGAAAAATATGAAATGTGTCAAAATAGCCGTGAATGACAGTGACAAAAACAGCTCTTATGTCAAATTATTGGCTCTATTTTTTATGAAGGTTCCCTAACTGGCGAAAGATATTTACAATTTTTAAATCAGGAAACAGAGATTCTCTTGGTATGCTTCCAATTCGCCAATCTGCTCAAATAATAGGCGGCGAACCGTCCACTGGCCACCGAACAGCCCAGATCTAACGCCCTTAGATGCGTTTCTGTGGGGATATTTAAAAACAAAGTTTATGCTCAGAGAAGTGCCATTATTGAAGAGCTCAGGGTGAGAATTGTATACTATATAAACGACCTTAACCAGAACAATCCAATTTTTATTACCCATGCAACAAATGAATTAGAGAGCGACTTCCGAGTTTGTATCAATAGTGGGCATATTCAACAATATTTGAAATCCTGAAGTTTTTATTATCAAACATGTTAAGATACGAATTTGTATATAATAATAAAAAATTATTAAAACAATGATTTATTTTATTTAAATCAACTTTTAAAGTTAAATAGCTCAGAAATGGCTTAAGCAAATGTAGACAAATTATATATTTTTGTAATCGGAGAACAAAGATCTTTCGTCCTGAGGAGAAATATACTTACCATTTAAAAAATATAAATTTTTTTGTTTTTCACACTTTTTGCAACACCCTGTATAGACAAAAAAGAGTTTTCTGAGAACTACTTCTCAAGCACAACAACTTTCCTATTTACATATTTTTTCTACACAGTGGCACAAAAAAGTTAAAGGGGGTGGGAAAATATAAAAAATGGCCCTGTACAATGCATTAGACAGCTCTATATACTTCGTATGTCAGGAGTATTCTGGAGTATGCTGCTGTTGTTATCCGGGATTTTTTAACATCTGGTTAAATCTAAAGTTAGTGTCATACGATTGCTTATGAAAAACCAATATAGGAAAGTGTAAACCGTTTTTTTCTATCTTTAGCCGTTTAGATTTTACAAGCTGTCAAACTTGGTAAATGGTCGATTTTCAACTGTCAATATTTCAAAAACCGTTAGAGGTAGGTATAGGACATTATTCATGAAATATGTCTAGACTTTTTCGCACAATCCAAATATGCAATAATATACATGGCTTCCCATTTAAAAAAATATCAAAGTGACCCTTGGCACTTTTATTTGATGTTCATTTGCTTGTTGCTGAACATATCCGAATTCGCGGGAGAAAATTACATAAAATGTCTATTTCAGTTTTTTTTATAAAAGTACAGGGAAAGTCAAAAAATCGCCTTGTCTAGTCATCGTTAGACAACCCTGTATAAGGAGTAAAGTGTGCATTAAAATATAATATAGTAACATAAAATACAAAAAAACAACAACTATTATATTACATATAATAGCAAAAACGCAAAATAAACGAATACCTAGGAACTATGCAAAATAACAAAAAAACAAAAATTATAGCAAAACTGGTAGATATTTAAAAAATATATATGCGCCTCACCTTATAAGCACACAAGTGAAGTGAAACTTCTGAGAGAGATATTAAGAATTGAGTTTTTACTTTTCTAAGCTTTTTTTTCTCAACTATTCCCCTGATTTCGCCACTTTTTTTTTCCTTTTTTTACCTTTTTTTCGTCGAAAACCGCGTTCCTCTAACTATTTTTATTAATTTTTTTCTTTATTTCGTTTTGTAATACTTTTGTTAACTTTACGAATATTTTTTTCCTTTTTCTATTATTTATTTATTTGGTGTTATAATACTTTTATTAACTTTCCGAACAATCTTTTAATTTTTTTTATTATTTTTTTTCTCAAATACTTTTATTAACTTTCAGAACATTTTTTTTACGTTTTTACCCATTTTTTCAAAAATATTTCTTTTCCTTTTTCATAAAACATATTTTTTTGTTCCAATTTTTGCAAACCCCGACCTCGTAGCTAAACTCCTTCGCCTTTTTTCGCCGAAAACCGCGTTTCTCTAACTTTTTTTTTATTATTTTTTTTCTTATTTCGTTTTATAATGCTTTTTTTAATTTTCCGATCAATTTGTCACATTTTCGATCCGATGCTTCGTGGCAGTGGTATCGGCAAAAAACTTTTTTTTCCAAAATACCCCCATGATGTGGCCAAAGACACCCATGAGGCGCACTATCATAAAAATTTCGGCCCAGTAGCTCTTCCCGTTCTCCCGAAATTAATTATTTTCTTCTCCCCCCTCTCCTTGCCAAACGGGGGGGCAGTTTTCGTCCAGGATCCTCATTTTACCCCGGCTACATGACCTGAAAATGTCAATCCTCGAGCTATATTGAAACATGCTTAATTAAAGGGGCGTTTCACTTTGATAACCGTTTCAACTTTGATAGGCCTTTTATTTTTTCTGACTTTACCCTCGCTAAAGAAGTTTCATTTCAAAAAACAAATTGCACTCTTCTGGCTTTTAAACTAGCAAAGTCATCAATTACTTCGTTAAAATCTACAGATAAGGCTAATTTAATTTTTATACTTAAAATGGCCATATTAGTAAGCCTGTCCTGTCCAGTTGATAATTTTTGATTAATTTTAATTTACTAATTGATCTTTCACATGAAGCTGCAGTGACTGGCAAGGTAAGAAACACTCGACGAGCAATATCAATATTTGTATATACAGATTCTCACTCAGTCATTCTAAAATGTCTAGATGGCTTAGAGATTCTAATCCTTCAATGTGAGAAGATGCTTGAAACCTAAAACCGAGCCTAAAACTGTCAATTTCGCTAGTAAATTCGAAAGCATCTAAATCTGGATCATATTTTAAAGTTAAATCAATGGCATGCCATTTCATGTCTCCTGCAGAAAACACTTTAAGTGATTAAAAAATTAAAATCATCTGCAATGCTTTTAAGAGCACGGAACCGTAAATTCAGGTGAGATAGCATTACATCACCTCGCCTGCCATCTTTTTAACTTTTCTTTTTCTTCTCATCGTAAATTCTGGCTCCATGTCTACGGATTCAAAAATTTGATTAGCTTTTTCCAATATATTTTGAAGTAAATTTTCTCTGAGAGAAGGAATTTCTTCATATTAAATTAGAACCATACAGATTTTCCCTGCAGAAGTATATTAACTTTATTAATTTTAGATAAAATAATATTTCAGAATACAAGAAGACATGCAAACTTCTAGTCCAAAAGCAACTTAGAAATGATCTTAAATCAACACTATCAGAATCTGAACTAGAATTATCATCCCCAACTTGTACTTTATTAAGTAAATCAATTACTTCTTTAAAGTGTAATGCAAGTGCGATATGCAAAGTTGGAAACCGAACTGGCATCCAACTCAGACATGAAGGTTAACAACCCAAAGCATTATATCCTTAACAAGCCTTTCAATAATCTTGGATAAGGTTGAAAGTAAAGAAATGGCTGGATTGTCCGACTCACCGCCCTTAAACAAAGGACTAAAAATCCCGCGACAGCGTTTTTCGACAGAAAGACGAAGTTGTTGCGCTTGATAAAACATTCAGACCGTGATCCGGTATGATCTCGAATACCTTCAAATTGAATCCGTCGATACCTGAAGAAGTTTTATTTTTGATATATTTTATTACTTTTTTTAATTCGGCAGTATCTGTGTGGTATAAATAAAAGGAGTCTGGTAAGATATGCAAGTGGGTCTTAAAAGCTGCGAACGGGCGTTAATTTCTCAGCTATTAGACTTCCCTCTTAGTGCGTTTACGATGGACCACTGTTGTTTCGGGCATTATTAAATATTTCCCCATAATATCTTTGCTTTGCCCATTTAGCTATTTTTGACGATAAATAGTTCGGTATTTATGAAAATAATTATGAAAACCGGTGTCAGTATTAATTGTTCTAATTGTATTCAAACAACGAAGGTTTGTTGCATGCAGAAATTCTAATTCCAGATGTTATTCACGATTTTGAATTTATCTGCCATATTTTGCGCACCAGGGAAACTATCATTAAAGATTTTGTCTATCACCTCATTGAAAAATTGTACCTCCATGGATTAAGGTTTTCGGTGTATATAACTATAATCAGGGATATGACATGGTTCATTAGTTTCAGCTAGTGTTCAGTCAATAATAAAATAGCAGTAGAACTATTTAAATGTAGAAGAAATGCACTTGGCTAGTGAACACATGTTTAATAAATTATGCCCGTATACCTAGGCACCCCCAGAAAGTAACTCGTTCTTTTAAAAATTACTTACGGCCGATGACCGTTGGATACGCGGACAAGATGATGACTGGCTTACCTGAAACCAAAAAAAAAAAATTAATAAACAATAAAAAATATATTCTATATTCATTTATTAGATACAAATTAAAATTCGCTCATAACAGAAAGCGCAAGAGATACGAAGCCGTTTAAAACGAGGCATAATTAATAATAATTGCGCAAGTATAGGTACCCAATATAATGGAGTTCATATATTCCTAATAATTTGGGGACTAACATTATAAACTTTGGCATTTCTTTATTTCCAAGCTTATTTTAAAACAACACTCAACATTGAAAAACACTTCAAATACCTCAAGTTCAATTATTTAAATTAAATCTACCAACTTGGAATTTAAATTACATGGGGGAAAGCATCCTATATTGTACCGCTTCCTAAATGTACTTTTTTATGTTCGGCACACACACAAAAGGGAAATCCAATACCACTCAACGAGCGGTGCGTGTGCGGAGAAGATGATGGACGTTGGACTTGAAGCGCTGCATGTTGTAGTTTTCGGGAAAGACGTTGCGCGGAAGTCCATTTCAGAGCGAGGCAGTCCTCCAGTCAAAGAATTCCTGCAAAAGCGGCATCAGGTGTTCGCAACTGAATCGTATGTTGATGAGCGAGCAGCATGTGTCTGAGGGGTGTTTCTGTTTGGCACAACTCTGGGCGGGAAACATAAGTGCCTCGTTCGAACACCCTTCGTAGTAGTATCGATAGTATAGAGATGTTTAAGGCTATCAAGGTCTTTAGTCAACTCTGGATTTGCGATTTAATGTACTGATGGGCATTCCATTTGGATCTGGGTATATTTTAGTAATATTTAAGGGAGGAACCGGTACCCGATATAAAACGCTTTAGAGGAATTTGCTCGTGAAGAAAAATTATTTATATAGTAAAGTACAAGATCCATCTAAATGTTGGCTCCTGAGTCTACCCTATAAGAATAGAAGACATATTACAGATCAACAACATCTGTTCAGATTAAACCTAAAAGAAGAGCCTATATGTGACGATGTGAATGTAGTCTTGTAGAGGATCTAAATCATATACTTTTTGAGTGCCTAATCAATGCCATTCTAACTTTAGTATTTATGAAGAACACATAAGCGGAAATTCAGTTTTCCATTTTTTCTGTGTTAAGCTATCCATCTGAGGAAATAGTCAACGCAATAGTAAAGTTTTTATCTATAAATAAGATTAATTTATAATGCATGCTAAATTGATTGAAATACTTTTCCTTGACTTCTCCAGGTTGCGAATGTTTTGTAAATGCGTTTGTTGTCCATCACTCATAGTATTTATTATTTTGAGATAAAGTTTCAGTTGATCAAAATCTGTGACTTCCATATGGTCTAGCTTGAGCCAGTCAACATCGAGGTTGCTCACAAATTGCCTTGTAGCAAAGCCAACCGCCCTAGGGAGGCACTAGAAGTATAAAAGCAAGGTTATACCGGTTTTTCGGTGCTAATTTTTCGCAAAAAGAGATCAAAAGTGGATAAAACCTCAGAAACTTCACCATTTATACCATCAACATGGAGGAATGTTTGGCGCGAAAATTGTGTTTACTGTTTGGCGAAAATTATTTGTACTCGAAATATTCGCGTAGAAAAACTATGAAAATATATCAAGTAGATTTAATTTTTTTTTGTTTCTGCATGAAAAATATCGCGAATCGGCAAGCATCATAAGTATCGCCAGCACAGATCAACGGAAGATCTCCTGATTTACGTGATCTACCTGTAGACCAGAGCCATAGAGAGCTACGGTGAATCTCGTCCAGTGGCCCTCGACATAACCAAAGCAAATTGACAGCATGAGGACTACCACCAGCACTGCTTCTACGGCTTCCCAATTTATTAAGGGATCGAAGCAACCGAGTTGGTATTGATGGACATCTCTCGGAGGAATTTAAAATCAATGCCGGAGTTCCTCAATGGTGTATATTATCTCCCACGTTGTTGCTCTATACCAACGATATCTTAGACTTGAAACAATTATATTTACAACTTTGCAGACGACAGCACTCTTATAACCTCATTTATGTCGCACACTGCAATGACCGCTGCTTGTTTCAACGCGAGCGAGAAAGCCAGATTGCTGCCAATGAGTTTATGAACGCTATCGTGGAATGGTGTGAGGATAACAATGTCCAGTTTAACGCAGGAAAGAGTCAAGCAGCTGTCTTCTCAAAAGAAGCAAACACCGCAGGACCTGACTTATCAATACTAGGACAAATACTGGCTCTGACCTCATCCATAAGCTTGCTGGGCGTCAACGTAGAAAACAATATGTCTTGGCGTAATCGCGTCACCAAAATCACAAAGACAGTAGCACAAAGGCTAAGAGCCCTCAATAGAGCAAAAACATTGTATAAGCCTTAGAGTATATAGTTGGAAAAGAGGTAGTTGTTTTGCTATTCCATTAAAATGGGTCTGCGGGCGAATTCCTAGCGGCCAAGCACGTGGCCGCGCGCACACGACCCAGAATTGACTAAAAACCTTGATAGCCTTAAACATCGAAGAAAACTGTCGATAGTTCTACGGAAGGTTGGTCGAACGAGCTGGTACTTATGATTCCAGATTTCACCTAGAGTTGTGCCAAGCAGAAACACCCATCCGACGCAAGCTGCTCATCAACATAGGATTTAGTTGCGAATACCTAGAACGCTGCTGTTACGGGACTTTTTTTTCTGGAGGACTGCCTCGCTCTGGAATGAACTTCAGAGTAACGTCTTTCCCGAATACTACAACTTACAGCGCTTCAAGTTCAACTTATCATCTCCGGACAGCACACGCACCGCTCGTTGAGTGGTATAGGAAGTAAAAACCGGTTTATTACATTTCCAAACTTTTTTGATAAAATCGATATTTTTATTTATATCTTAAATATGCTTTTACCGATTTTGTTGAAATTTAATAGGGTTATTTGCAGTAACAGGCGGTTCATTTAGCCTTTATTAGATTAAAAATATAATGTCCAGTGGCGTCCATCGGGGCATCATACCGAATATTATTGACAAAGAAATGTGCGCCACTGTCTCTTTTAAACATTTTATATCTTTTTCGTATTAAGCAACTAAAAATACAACATTTTTGTTTCTTAAATTGTTTTCGTATCTTGCTTCGTTTTCGAGAAAAAAAAATAAAACCAGTTTAATACAGCGTTTGATGTAGAATTTGGTGCCCTAAAGATGTAATAAACTGGTTTTTATTTTTTTTTTCTCGAAAACGAAGCAAAATACAAAAACAATTCAAGAAACAAAATTGTTGCATTTTTAGCTGCTTAATACGAAAAAAATATAAAATGTTTAAAAGAGTCAGTGGCGCACATTTCTTTGTCAATAATATTCCGTATTATGCCTCCGGGACGCCACTGGACATTATATTTTTAATCTAATTAAGGCTAAATGAACCGCCTATTACTACAGATAACCCAAATAAATTTCAACAAAATCGGTAAAAGACTATTTAAGATATAAATAAAAATATCGATTTTATCAAAAATGTTTGGAAATGTAATAAACCGGTTTTTACTTTTTTTATCGAAAACGAAGCAAGATACGAAATCACCCCGAGAATCAAAAATATTGTATTTTTAGTTGCTTAATACGAAAAAAATATAAAATGTTTGACACACTTAGCGGCGCACACTTTTTTTGTCAATAATATTCGGTATGATGCCCTCCGGGACGCCACTGGACTTTATATTTTTAGTCTAATTTAGGCTAAATGAACCCCTTATTACTACAGATAACCCTGCCAAATTTCAACAAAATCGGTAAAATCATATTTAAGATATTAACAAAAAACAGATTTTTTTATAAAAATCTCGTAAACTATGCATTTTCGGACCCATGTTCATATGAAAAAATGTTCATGTTTTCTTATGTAGAATCACCCTCTGTAATTTGGCGATGCTATTTCCGGCCACCCTGTATATGTAAGATTTAGTTGCGTAAACCCTCCGAAGGGAGGAAGATGGGTCGGGGAATTTTGATTTTTTTGTGAATAGGTGCAGTTTCTGTCGATTTAATGGCAGATTTCGAGATTAAATTTCACTTTCAGCATATCCACTGGCACTAACACAAATGTATTTGTCTGAAATCTCATTTAAAACGATTTAAAGCTGGAAATGGGTTAGGACTGGAGACCTTGGACATTTTTCAAACCAAAAGCAGCAATCTCTGACGATTTTATAGGAGCTTTCGAGGTAAAATTTTACTTTAAACATTGAAGTCTATATAGTGTTTATGGTAAGTACATTGAAAATATTTGCTTATAATACAATTATTCGGATTATTTCTTTTATTTTTGTACTCTACACAAATTATGTAGATATCGCACATCCTATTAAGTATCATTTATTAATGTTCTTATGCATATAAAGTAGTAATTGATAAGTAAAGGTTATTTCTTATAGAGTTTTTGATGCTCATTGAAGTTATAACTTCTCTCGTATGGTGTCTTAAGCACACACCGTTTTCCTATTATATTTTCAGATGATAAAATATTTTTAATTTTCGTAGTAGGGTTAGTGCGAACCTATTGTCACAGACCGTGTTGTCTAGCCTATATCGATGCGTAAATAATCCTAGAAGTTGTCGCCCTTCATGTGGCTCCGAGCGTTCTCTCGATCGAGAAATTAAAAATAAATCCGCGTTGCTAAACAATTCAAATTCCAACGAATTGAATTTGGCGCGTGAAAATAAAGTCGATGGCCTTCTAATGTTTCCGGCTTTCGTAGCCTACTGTTTTGGATTGGTTGAGGCGTTGAGCATCGCGCGCGCAGTTAATTAATTACCTCTGAATAATTGGGAAATTCTATTAACTGGAGCGGCTTAATGACATTGTTCTTTTGGCTACTCTGTGTAATTTTTTTTGGTGGATGCCTATACATCGAAATCCCAGGTTTTCATCCTCTAATTCCCTTGGATGAATTATTGAGAGAAAAAAGTGATTTGTCGTGCCGTGTATTCATTGGTGGAGCGAGCTTTTTCCAAGGTGGGAATTCTCGTGCGGCTTGCTGCTTTTCGGTTTTCGATCGCTTGGCGTCACTCTTCACGACGATCTTGTGAGTCAAGCAGTCATTTTAGAGACCGGTTGGAATCAATTTTTAATTTTACCTATTAATGGGATATTTCGAACCGGGCCATTTTAACAGTTTCAGTCTTTAGTTGTGCCTTATCCTTTCTTAAGTTTTGGTGTCTGAAACTGCCCTTTGTGGGATTTGAGTGCTGCTTTTGCAAGTGACCTACTTGCCCAACTGAAAGCCATCTAGCGATAAGCAACTGGCTACCCCTACACCAGGTACTATCGTTGGGTCTACTTCTACCGTCGGGTCTACTCCTCCCGTTGGGTCTATTGCTACCGTCGATCTATTCCACCGTTAAATCCATTGCTACCGTCGGGTTGTTCATCGCTATTGACGAGCATCGTTAGTGACATAGTGTTCCTTGGCTACGCCTGTCTCGCGGTACTGCCTGTATAGAGTATTGTAGTTCTTCGCCTGTCAAGGAAATCTTCTTTCTACCGTGAGCAGTCCTTTTCTGGAAGCTGCCTGAGGAGCTACTCATCGGCCAAGTGAGCAATTTCTATTTTATATTTTTTTCATCCATATATTTTGCGGCAAATGCGTGTAATTAACTCTCTAATTATTATTATTTTTTTGGCTTTGTTTTCGAACAAAGATTAACTTTTAACTTTTTCTCCTTAATTAAGGTAACATTTAGTCACTCATAGTTTTCTTTTAAATGAACTTTGAATTTTTGGGCAATCTTGTCTAGCCTAAGATGCTTGATTTCATTTAATCAAATTCTAAAATTCAGATAGATCCGTTAATCTAGAATAAATCAGATTTTGTATCGAATTTAATTTTTTTAAACTTTTAATTGACTGAGTTGTAGGTCGAGCTAGTTTTATTATTATTCTCAATTTTCACGATGTCTGGCTTACGTTAGATCACCGTAGATCAGATAACTGCTAGGTTTGATACGGCCTAGTAGACTTTGCGTTATTTTTAATTATTTTTTTTATTGCGGCCATTGATATTTTCTTTACTCGAACAAATTGTTTTTTAACTTGACCGGGGAGTGGATCACATACGCGTAAACACGTTAAGGTCTGTAATTGATTGGTGTCTATAATAACGCCAGGTCTAACTAGTATTTTTTATATATTGTTTTGCGGCAGTTATCAACGCAGCTTAACTGAACCGAATAAACATAGTTAGTTAGTAATACGGCATTGTAACGGATCATGATTCGACGAACGTGAATTAGTCTTTAATTAATGTTCACGCTATTTTCTCTTATTTTATTATTTCATAAAGCATTCGCCGTAAATTACGATTGAATATTTCGGCATTTGTTAAGATAAAGCGCATAATTAATCTCTTCAAGTAACCGAGTAAAGCCTATCTTTTCTCGTTTAAGAATACAGTGTAACCATAAGAATTGTTTTACTGAAATTTTTTCAACTCTAATCTTTCTTTTTCCTGGCCAGCTGTGATGCTTCATTCCTAGGTAATAAAATCGATCCTTTGTTTGTTTATTTACCTTTTTTATTTAATTAAGTCTTGATTGCAACTCCAAAGGAAAGGCCCGCTACAGTAAGTATGTTTTTTTTTATTAGTTGCGCTCAATAATTGAAACGTTCTTGATTTACTTTTGTTTAATATTCGAGTATTTGTTTATCATTTCCTGGCGCATTTCCATAGTTATTTTTGATTAATTTTTGAATATTTGTTTCTCACAGACTTTCTTTTTTTTCGGTCAATTTGGGGACTTGCTTTATGCCGACTTTGATTTTTGATTAATTTTTGGGTAAATATTTTTACATTATTAATACTGATAAATTGCCGGCTTATATATACCTGATCTAATTTTCTAACTTAGTTTTGTTTTCTTATTGATCGGTTTTCTTGATAGAAATAAATATCGAATTTTTGGTATTCATTTATTTTGTCGCGAAGCTTAAGCTAAAACGAGTTCCATATTTCAACTTTGGGGTATTTCTTGCTTGTGCTGTCTACAAGCCCGTGACGCCAACCCACCCCTACTTTCTGACATTTGCGCTAGGGCCTAATTTATACGCCCGGCTATAACTAGTTTTAGCCTACGCATTGACATACTTTAATTCATTCCATATTAATTATTACATTCTCAAAATGATTTTTTTTCTTTCGATTTGGGATTATTCACTCCCAGTTCCTTCTAAGCTGGAGTGAAGGTTTGCGCCCATTGGAAGGACAGAAAAAGCGTAATACTATTTTAACTAGTTAAAATTAGTACCGACCAAAGTTTTGACTAGGAAGATAGAGTTTTAAGGATAACATATATATTTGAAACTATGTGATCCGTAATACTGCATAACAAATTTCAATGAAGAATTAAGGGGAAAAACGTAATATATTTTGCCATAAACTGTTTCCTTAAAATGGTCTTTTACGTTCCTTATTAGAGCAAAGGAAATTGTAAGATATAAATACATACAATTCAGTTTCAAGTTATGAATTTAATTTCACAGAATCACCTCAGCAGCTTACATTTTCGAATTATTTTACATTTTCTTCGCTGCCGCCTAGAAAATATGTTTCATAACGACTTAATCGCACGGAAATTTTAACAATTTGATTACAGATGGAATTTTAACGTGAATTTAAAATCTGAAACAGGAATAATTTTGGTGCAGCTCGGAAGACATGTTGCGAGTACGGTTTTAATTTAATTTTATAAATTCTTGAAAGCATCACGCTTTAACCATCAATTGGCTTTTTAATGTTCTATATAGTTTTCATTTAATATACTGTAAAAAAATAGCAGAAATAAAGTAAGCCATACTGCCCCATACTCTGGCATACAGCTAGCTCTAGTACTGTCAAATAACGTATTCGTAAATAGCACCTAACAAATCTGTTAAATATGAAACCAAAACAAGATATTGCATAGAAGTAATAGCAGATTATTCAAAGAGCGATGAGGATGATACTTTGGACAACGCGAGCGTTAGCACCGAACATTAGCAAGAGACTAGAAGGCCCACTCTCAGACGGCACTTTTGATGTAGCGCTTACAAAGGCGAGACGCCAGACGCTAGACCAGACGGGGTGAAATGTCGCACGAGGCCTGAGCGGTTAACCAGCATTTCATCAGATTCCACGGTTAACCAGCAGGTTCCGCGACGGGGCAAGGAGGGAAATGTTGGCGGTGGGGCTTAGATTGAACCTTCTAGCACCGAACACTAACAATAGACTAGAAGGTTCACTCTAAGCCACGCCCACAGCATTTCCCTCTTTGCCCCGTCGCGGAACCTGCTGGTTAACCGTTCAGGTCTCGTGCCACGTTTCACCCCGTCTGGTCTTAAGTCTGGCATCTCGCCTTTGTAAACGCTACATCAAATGTGCCGACTAAACATCCATTAGCCATTCTATGCGAGCAGGATACTGTACTATTTATGAATTCCTTAAGAGGCTCTCTTATATAATTGGACAAACTAAAAATAAAACGAATTATTTATAATTGCACAAACTAAAAATAAAACGAATTATTTACTTTTTACAAATTTTGATAATATCATAAGTTGTGTGTATAGATTCACTGACACTTCCGTAAAATTAGTGAGTTTTCTTTAAATAAAATATATTTCTACACTAGCAGTAACAAAGCAATTTAACAATTTTATAAACTGCCATATTATCATACTATTCCGCATAATTCCGGAATTTCTCCAGCAGGCTTATTGATGCTATCTCGGATGTTATTTTAGCAGCTTCCATAAACTCTAAAGGCGTTCCAGAAAGCTTGTCATCTCTTGATATTATTTTTGCACGATAAAATTTCCAGAAAATTACAAAAATATATACAAATTTTAACGTTTGATCATATTATGTGACGGGTTGAATTTAATTGTCCGTTATGCATGACTAGTTCCTAAAAACGAATATTCATAAGATTGGTCGATAATGGATATTATTCAATGGGCATAAATAATGGACACCGTTACTTAATCGTAAACGAAGCTGTAATAAGCAACTGCCATGTATTGTAAAATTGAACATTACAGGACAAATTATTAAATTTAAAGTAAATCAGTAATACTGGTTGCTGCTGATAAAGACTTAAAGTAAATATCAAAAGAAAAATCAAATTAGCTGCAGATTACATGGGAGTCAAAGGGAAAATTAAAATGTTCACAAATGAAAAACTTTTGTGTCGAACTGCTGCTCTTGAGGAACTGAAAATTGTGAAATGGAAATTAAAGCCTTTATTTATACTTTTAAGTAAAAGTATTCAAACTAACTGGTGTTTGCAGACTGTTGTTGCAAAAAAGACGATAGCATCCGTTTATGTGTAGATTATATGCATCTTAATATATTAAGAAAGAATTTAACCAATTGAAGATGAAAATATATCTACAAAATTAGATCATTAATTACGAATTTCATTCCATCCAAAAGTTTAGATATTGTAAACTAATGATTCTATTACAAAAAATAACACTCAGTCTAAAGTTTGAACTTGATCTTGAAAGATTATTATTACACTCATTATCTAAACATGTTTTAAAAACATTCAGTAAACATTCGACAAATTTTCGTACAAAAGCGCGCGCAAGCCGAGTAAACGACAACTTGGTTCAGTTCGTAGTGCCTTGACGGCAAACGCTTACTGTCAACAAGTTCAACCCCTCCGTTCATTCAGAGCCATATTGTACCTTTAGGGGAAAAGCTCTGAGATGTTCGATTCATTGGCAGATTGTGCCTTTAGGGGAAATGCCTGAATACATTTCTCCTTAGAACACGTTAGTTAAAAGTAACATCAGTCAATCAAATTCAAATCAAGTTAAATACCCGATACTAATTAACAACTAACAATTAAACTACTGGACGGTTGAGCGACTCGAATTTTAGGATGGTCCATGGTATACCTGGAAAGAATAAACATTTCTGAACATACTCAGACTCTAAAGTAAACAAATTCAACGTAACTTAAAAGTGCTCTAAAGAAAACCTCTTAACCTCAATGTAACTTAAAATATATTCAAGAAAGCATCAAATTAGCGTATCAACCTAAGTATAAAAAGGACCCATCATCATCAGCCGCTTCATATTGTACTATTCCAAGTCGCCAATAAACGTACATTTGTTTCGAAACTAGCGGGTTTATATTCCCCATCACCATCTGAGCTACGCAATCTGAAAGAGCACAGAGAACTACGGGCAAGCAGCGTATTCTCTGTGGCAGGAGATAGCCGTTCTGATCCCTAGTATACCAAGTAGTAGCAGCACCGTTCTGTTCCGGTCTAACCCCCGTACATAGCACCATGGACTTTTCTTTATAACAATGACACACATACTAAAGGAAGATCGTATGGTACTCAACGAGCGGTGTGTGTGCGGAGATGTTTATTGACACAGTTCTTGAATAGCTGTAGTTGTAGTTCCATAGCGATGCAGTGCGCCAGGCAAAGGAATTCTTGTAAAGCGACGTTCTAGGTGTTTCCACTTGTACAACGAACGCCGTTCGTCGCGACTGTCTGACAGGCGTTAGTGGGGACGGGATGAAGCGGGCCAAATCCTGTAAAACAGGGATATCTCGGCCACATGTCTGCGATGTTCCCGACTATCCAGAGCCCGGGTCGCCGATGAGACGTACAGCTCTCTTCTGAATGGAATCCATCAGCTTTATGGCGTGCTTTGGTGCGGCACCCCAGATGTGTGAGCAATATTCTAAGCACGGTCTTATTTGCAATTTGTAGAGCACTGCGGTGTATTCAGTTTGTTGCGAAATAGCGCACCAAGCTTCTGCGGGGCTGATTTTACGATGTTAGCAACGTGGTTATGCCAGGACATATTGTTGACCGAGACACCTAGTAGTCCGATTTGCGAGGATGAAGGAATGGTCGATCCTGCCATAATGATGTATTGGCTTTCTTGGTAAACGTGGCTGCTTGGGTTTTTGCGCATTGAACTGGACCAAATTTCTGTCGCCCCAAGTTCGAACTTTCTCCAGATCTTGATTAATTGTTGTAATCTGCTCCTGCCTGCTGTGATGAGTCTGTCGCTGGTAAAGGTTTTTCTAATCTAAATTGGGAGATAGGGGTACTATCATCTGCAAAACTGTAAACAGGATTATTGGTTTCGGTCAGCAAGTCATTAACATAGATGAGGAACAGAGTTGGTGCAATTATTGCGCCCTGAGGCACGCCCGTGTTATTGGTGAATGTGTCTGAGATGTATCCATCAACTGCAACGTGCAGAGATCGGTTCTTAAGCAAAGCAGCTGCCGAGGGAGGGTGTTGTTGGACAATCTATCATGTCAAACTCTGTCGAATGCCTTCGAAATATCCAACGCCATCGCCCTACTCCACATATGAGTGACATAGGCCAATATCTCTCTTTGCGAAAGCCGAATCGTTATCGCTAATTAATATGTTGGTCTCGAGGTACTTGAGTAGTAGCTGATTGACTGCACGTTCCATGACTTTGGAGATTATTTGAATTGGAACAATTTTGCCTTCTTGATATTTTGATGGAGTTAGTAGCTATTTATTGTCGTCTAGTTAAATCCATCACCGAATGCCAGGTAAAAAATACGGACTACGTTCTAAGAGTCAATCCGACATCCCATCAGAGGAGCTCTCCCCACCTGATAGCAGTACAAACATCTTTGCAGCATCAAAGAAAGTAAGAAGATCCCCACCGACATCCCCAATAATTAACTTAGAACAATTTAAAAAAATCTAATTTCTTGGCAAGCACACCTTACTTAAACCATCAAGTGAAAACCAACAAAGGTACCAAGAAGAGCAAACATCACACCAACGGCAAGAAGACTAGGGAAGAAACATCAGTGAGGAAGAAAAAGAAAAAGAAGGCGTCCAAAAAATCCAAACAACACTACATAATATGGCAAATATAACAATCACTGAAGCTCTGGCTGCCGCAATACCACAATTCATTTGAGCACCTACATTCCATCCTTGCAGACGCAAAACCAACGATTTCATAAAATCATACGAAAAAACGGCAATTGTAAATGGTTGGGATGATACACTAAAGATTGGATATTTTGAGACATTCTTGGACTTGGACGGAGCAGCAAATCTATGGCTCGAAGAGTATAAGGCAACAAATCAAAATAATGAATGGGTTGAACTGCAATCGGACCTCATAAGTGAGTTTTAGGACACAAATTATCAGGCAGCCCGTGAAAAGAGAGTGGAAAAAAGAAGCGAAGGACTTACGGAGGAAAATTACTACAATTTTTACTGGCTAACAAATCCTCCTAACAGCCAACCACGGGACTTGGAAGGACTGTAGGCACTGGCGGCCACAATAGACAAGGCACCGAAACGAAGGGAAATAGAAGTCCACAGAATATTTACCGACCAAACAATTATCATCCGCAATACAACTATCGTCCTCCAAATAATACAAATGTCCATCCTCACAACAACTACCGCGCAAATAATTATAAACACCAATACCAGAATTAACAAATTAACCCCAGAAAACAGGAAGCCCCACAAAACAATTAATTATAGCAATTTACAAAAACTCCTAAGAATGATATTAACCAAAATCAGTATACAGACTATAGAGATACCCACAGGAACAGCTCTAATAATCGAACATGCAAACCTGTGGAAAATTGGGACACTTCGCAGCGTCTTGCCGAAGAAATTACCCAAATGGCAGCGGATGGCGAAATTTACCACCCCAGACATCCTAGCAGAAGGTGACCAGGAGAAAAAATTAATACTCGGCATCCCAGCAGAACTAAACAACAACATTACCGCAGTAATAGATACAGGATCACAGAATAACGTTATCCAAAAAGACTGGACAATAGGACTAACACATAAAAATAGAAAAACAGTCCTTATAGGAGCAGGAGGACATCGTATAAAAGTAATGAGTGAAGTTGCCACACCATTTCGGATAAAAGCAAAAGTCATTAACATTGCTCCTTACCCGCTAATATTAGGAATGGTATTTTTAGCAAAAAAAAAAACAAACAAGGCAGTAATAAATATTCCAAACAAGGAATTAATAATACATAATAAATATAGAATCCCATTAACATATTATGAATCAATGGATGAGCAGCACCGGGCCTAACAACAACGGTCCACGAACATAAAACAGAAAACAACAAATTCAAATTACTTTTACGGGAACAAAACAACAAACAACTAGAAGAACCAAAAAAATTCA
Organism: Pissodes strobi; assembly: GCA_016904865.1. NCBI lineage: Eukaryota > Metazoa > Arthropoda > Insecta > Coleoptera > Curculionidae > Pissodes > Pissodes strobi. The sequence goes on from MU184021.1 coordinate 221,801, forward strand.
TAAAAGAAGAACATCATTTACACAGAGCCCTAGCAAAGATATTCCAACAATATGGGGAGTAACAAAAATGAATAAAACAAAAAGGTAGGTATATAGCTAAAATACTTAAAAAATAATTCCCAAACACAGAGTGGAATAAAAACAAAGTAGGAACAGTTTCATTGATATTATTTTTGATTCAAATTTTAATGTTAATAAGAAACTTCATGAGAAACAGTGCAAACATACCATAATTTTTAAATACATAGCTCTCATATATTATAGACTTGCAGCTATTCAAAAAAGCACCAAAAGCATCTAAAGCAACTTCCAGAGTAATGATACTGACTATTTTCATCGAAAGATAAAACGAAGTTTATTCATGGGTTCGGCGATTATTTTTAATGCATGGTAAAATTCTGGGCCTTACGACCACAATGTTACGAACAGTCTGATCCTAGCATTGAAGATATATTTTACCCAATGCTTACAAAAGAACATTACTTTGGCCTTTGCATAATAATTCATGAAAATAAAGCTTACAAATTTCATTTTCAAGCTTTCTCAGTATTAAGGGATACACGTAAAAATACCATTATGTTCATTAGATATTTACTAGAGATTTTATATTACTTGAAAGTACAAACAAAAATGACTGTTAGAAATAGGCCACGCGACTAATTTAATCATAATAAGGGTGCGAACTTACGAGTTTAACAACTTATTCGATATAGAGCAAAACTGCTAAATTTTATCGTGTTATTAAAGGATAACACTACACAATGGTGTAATTTTATATACAAATGCGAGCCTCCCTTCCTCGCTTTGCCTTTTATTTTATGACGATCCGATAATTCTGCTGAAACGATAATTAATTAGGGTGGGAATGGGATATATGGCCACGCATAATATCTATAAATTAAATTAAAAATCTCATGAATCATTTTCGAGGGTAGTATTCTGTAAGATAAGTTTCAGGTATGATCGCTAACTGATGAGGAACATTTTTAGCTCTTGTTAGGAATCGTTCCACCAAACGATAAATCGTTGCATATGTCTTATGCGTATATATGGGCATCCAACAAGATAAAAATATAGGAAGGCAAATTAAACCATCAATCATACACTGTAACGTTGTAATTGTATTTGAATATTATATCGCGATTTTCTCTGTGTATTCGTTAAATTGTGGTATCGATTGTCACAACATTATTACAACGAGTGGATTTCAGTACTCCGACCCGTTTGACAGCGAGCGCGTTCCGAAGTTACGGATGAAAATAGGATATATCGAAGGAAGTTAAAATTGACGGGTCTTCTCGTTTGGACTTCCGTCCACGAAGGTGCCTTATGGCAATTAAGTTTTCAACTGCTGGTTGATGATTGCCAGATAGCATTTTTTGTTAATATTACAATGCGTAGTAACGCGTATCTTTTGTTGGAGTACCGGCTATGCTGTTGTGAAACATCGTGTGAATAGCGGTGTCATAACCCTTTTATTTTAAGAGGTAGGTTCGACCCATGAGCTTTTTAGTAGATGGCTAAAAAAATCGTTTGCCATTTCACCAGGGCCTTTCCGAGGGACTGATACCCATTTATTCTGGGGAATTCTTTCCTTGAGCTCCGAGGTGAACTAGCCCGAGAATTATGTGTCGAATGTGATCTTCCCAGCTGAAAGGTTCACCTAGCTCGTCCATCTACACTGGAGTCCAGTCCAGTAGCTTTTCACATAGGGAAGGCTGAAATCGGCGAGTCCTGGTAGGATCTATTTAAATTATCAAGTGTTAGCCCTACCTGTATCTATAATTTATTTCTTGTTATATCGTGCAAATACCTTAAATTTTCCTAGTGAGAACTCTAAAGACAATTACCGAGTATATTCTGAAATATTACTTCAAGAGATACTGAGGTTCAGTTCTCTAACCTTATCTAATGCTATTTTTTGTAAAAGGCAGTCCTCAAAGCCCTGCCAACCTTTTATCGCTTTCATTCTCGTTAATACGTAAAATATGCTATAGAATTAGGCCGTTTAGGTTATTTATGGTAAGTTTATTGTATCTGCATGTCAAACCATGGCAGAAAATTAATTAAAACTATTTAAACCTTATTATTGAACGTTTTGCCTTGATATCGGTAGAATTGAGCTCAACTCTCCTTACTTGGTGCGGCTATATTTATTTATATTTATTTTATTCAGTAAATCGCTTTTAGTTTAGCATTTTGAAAATAGTTTAGAAGTCTTCTATATTCCAGCTGCCAAGGGAATAAGCTAAGCGTAGTTTAGTGGATATTTATTCCCTAATTTTAACATATAAATTGTTACATATTTAAACAGTAATAACTGGGTAATATTAAAATATTCTTTTAAAGATAACTCCTCTCGTTAAGTAGTATCAAGGTAATTTATTGAGATATTTATATAGTAATTAGTAATGTTAAGTCATTGATCAGAGACTTGCTAAAGTACCATAACTAATGCTACTTTTTGATTTGAAGTTTAACGCAGTGAGAACTACGCCTAAATCGTATAATTGATACTTGATTATTGTAATTTCTAGTGTTAGAGTGTCAAGATGAAACTTAATTACATAATTACCATAGCAATTAATATAATTGTAATTGAACATTAATTAACAACTGTCAGCTTAAGTGACATTCCATACAATTTTTTAGCATAACCATCAGTAATCAGAAAATCGTCTAAATATTAAGAAACTAGATTGTTCCACCCAAGTAGTATTATTTTTTTAAATTGGTTGTTTGTATTCCTGGTGTTTATTTTGGAAACTGTATTTAGGCTATAATTCAATCTCATTCTAATTTTTTTACGCTTTTTCACCTACAAAAATAAAACTCGATCAAAACAAACAAATGGAAACCTACGTAATGAAAATCCACACATTAACGTACAAAAGCCTCCTCCGCCGGTAAGAGACTCATGCGAAGATTAATCAAGTCTTCTTGTCGCGGAAAGGATTTCCTTCCTGTTTGTTTCTGGCATGGATCCAAAAGTTACCAGCGAAAAAGTCCTCGAATAGCTGCGTTCCAAGGGTGTACAGCAGGACTGCAGCTGCGAGAAAATCAAGACCAAAAAGAAAAATATGTCAGCTCATTCAGACTGACTGTGCCTCGCATGCACTGCGATCAAGTTATGAACGGAGAATTTTGACCAAAAGGAATAATTGTTAACCATTTTCTGAATATTCAGCGCCATGTGTAGGTGTCTCTACAGATCCAACCAACAATCAAAAATCAATAGCATCCACTCAATCACTTAATGTACACACAATTCTGGTAAATCCGTGGTACTGACTGGTGACGTCAATGTTCCTTTGGTGTGGATGATGCTAACACCCATAGCCTCATTGATCTCTTGACGAGCTTTAATATGAAACAAACAATAAATGAAGCAACTAGAAACAATAGGTGCTTAGATAATATTTTTGTAACAAAAGACACAGCGGTTTTGTCCTCCGGTGTGCTGGAGCTTGATATTTCTGATCACAGAGGCATATCTGTCAGGGTTGAAGTCCATCCGAGGACAAGCTTCAAAAATATGGGAAATGTATGTAGACCGGTTACACAAATAGGTCTCTTTAACTTTCATAATATAATAGCCAACACTTCCTTCCTATTTGTTAGTGATACTTCTGCTAGTGTTGATGATAAATTCACGAGATTCATTCATATTCTGGAAGAAGCCGCCATTTCCTGAAAAGAGGTAGATTGTAAGATCTGACCAAGGTTATAACATCGGTTGGTTCAATGAAGTTCTTAAGGAGATGAGGAAACACCTTCATTTTCTTGGCGATTTCAGTAGGCAATACAGAAAATTCCAACAACACTATAAGGAGTATCGGAAGATATATAGATGGGCATTGAGTGAGTCCAAAATTGCATCTAATGATAGACTAATTAATACATCGGGTAATAAATGTAAGAGTATGTGGACCTTAATTAACACACATAGGGGGAAAACAAAGATAACACTATAACATGCAGGATCAGTCCAAATGAATTTAATCATTACTTCACAAATTTAGCTGCAAAACATTCCACACACGAACACAAACCCACTAGATATCTTACAAAACATAGTTCAACCAAACACACAATTTAGTTTTTCAGAAGTAAGCTACAATAATGTTCGTGGCATCATTGATCATTTAAATATCAAAAACAGCCGTGACATTTATACTTTAAACACTAAAATGATTAAAACTGTAAAAGATGTAGTTCTATTTCCTCAAACGAAACTAATAAATCTTTGTATCACAGAAAAAACATTCCCTACGGTCCTTAAACAGGCTCTAGTTGTCCCCATACATAAAAAGGGACCTATGATCTATCAGGAAATTACAGGCCCATATTTCTTATTCCTATCATGTCCAAGACCGTGGGGAGGTGCATGGCTCGGCAACTGGTTGCCTATTTCGAAAACGAGGGGCTATTTAGCGGGTATCAATTTAGTTTCCGGAAAAACAAGAGTACTGTGCTGGGTATTCTGGACCTAACCTCGGGTATATTGGAGAATTTCCGCAACCTGGAGTATAACTCTGTTTTGTCATGTGATCTCAGTAAGGCGTTTGATTGCATGGACCACCGGCTTCTGCTTGTCAAGCTAGAGCAATACAACGTGCAGGGTGACAGCATAGATCTCCTTGGATCATCCTAAGGAACAGATGTCAGGCGGTAAGAGTGAATGGTGAGTCATAAGCCGAAGGCCAGACGAATATAGGGGTTCCACAGGGTGCAGTCCTGGGGCCTATACTTTTTCTAGTATACATCAACGATCTGCCTCTTGCTGATTTGAGCTGTAAATTTACGCTATTCGCTTACGACACAACAATCTCATGTACGGTTCACACTTTGGAAGAATCCCTGGTAGGGTCTAGGCAAGCGCGGCATGGGGCAGAGGACTGGTTTGCTTCTAATAGGCTTCTGCTGAACCAAGTCAAAACTCATACAAGAGAATTGAGCACGGTTAACTCCGAGAGTTCTATAAAATTTCTAGGTGTCCATCTAGATCCGGGGCTTCAGTGGAGCCTTCACATCCAGCATGTTGTTGCTGGGCTCTCCAAGAACTTGTGTCACCTACGTACCTTGAGCACCCTTTTATCGCAGGATTCTTTAAGAACAGCTTATTTTGCAGTATTCCATTCACATTTATCTTATGCGCTCTTAGCATGGGGACATGTAACTCATGTTGATCGTATTTTTGGTTTGCAGCGCAAAGCTGTAAGGGTGTTAGCGGGGTTGGGGTTTAGGGATGATTGCATTCATATCTCTAGGCATACTCACCTTGCCTCCATTGTATATCTTGGAGAACCTTTTATATGTTCGGAACAACGAAGGTCAATATATGAGTCACCAGGAAGTCTATGACCATAATACACGTTATCGAAATCACCTGGTGCCTATATACTGTAGACTGAGAAGGTGTCAGACTGATCTAGGGTACTGGGCAGTAAAATTTTTTAATCATTTACCCAGTGAATTTGGAGAGCTCTCTTTTAATTATTATGTAAAAAGAATTAAATGTACATTGGTCTAAAATGCTTTTTTTAACTTTACAGAATATTGTAACTATGAATTTTAATGTATTTTATATATTGACTACTATCTGTTAAGTGTAAACTCTGTGATTAAATCTTAATTTTAATGCTATTTTATTATATATTATAATTAGTGTGAATTATGAAACTTTAAGACCTAATGATAGAGCTTAAGATAAGTTTATATTATATTGTTTGATTTACTCTGACGTATGTAAGTACATTTTGTACATTGACATGAATAAAAATCTATCTATCTATCCTCGTATCTATCTATCTAAAAAAACCTCACAATTAAATAAAATATATGAGATGGAATATCATATTTCTAATACAATCCGGCCCCGGCCGTACAGAGCAACAATATGCTTTGCTTGTTTATCCGGGTCCTATTCTGAAAATGCTAACATAATATATAAAACAGGAATAATTAATCCAATTCCATTAAATTACCTTATAAAGAGCCATTAGTTTAATAGGTCATGACTTTTAAAGCATCCACCTGCGATTTGTGTCCACGTTAGAATATCTCAAAAATGCGAATAGATAATAAGAAATAGTCAATTAGGTTTTTCGAAATAGATTTGGCACTAGTTGGTTGAAGTTTTTCGGTATGCAAATCTTGGCACGGAGACATAGAGATGTTAATGTCAATGCTTATGTTTGCTTTATTATGATAGTGGTTTCCAAAGTTTCCGACTCGCGGCTCCCCTTTTAAGCGAAGATTTTCCCTTAACACCCTTCTCCAATTCAAAGTATAAAGTGAGAGATACCAATAAATTAAACACGTATAACCCCAGAAAGATTGTAATGACATACAATGGACACGTCACAAAACTGCATAAATTATTCATTAACATTAAATTGATGGGATAGATGAGGCTGCACATTTTTTTCAAATCTTAGAACCAAATGGACACGGCCATGTTCCGTGGAAACAAACCCAGCTTTGTACACATAAGAAGTCGAACATGGAACTAAATTCCACTAAGCCTTATAACCGTCCGTCGTAGATGACATGAATAGGAATTGATGTTAACAAGACCAGCTGCTTGCCCAGCTTTACTTGCAGTCCATCATGCTCAACGATTAAATTTTGCCCGTAAACATCGAAACTGGAATGACGAAGACTGGGGATGTGTGTTAATTCACAGACGAATCGCGTTTTCCTTTGCGTTCGCCGGATGAGAGTGTATTGAGAAGAAAAGGAGAACGAATGATGAAAGTGTATTGAGAAGAAAAGCAGAACGAACCTTAACAATATTAGACAATACAGTTATTTTTGCAGATAATAGCAGACGATACAATTATCTTAGCGGATAATCTGGAGGGTCTGCATGCACTAATTTCAAGCGTTGCAAAGACTAGTCAATGATATGGGCTCGATTTCAACATCAAAAAAAAATACATATGACGATCAGTAAAAATCAAATACCAGTAGGACAGTTGCTAGTCAATCAAAAACCAACAACATATGTCTCTAGCTACGTCTAGCTTGGTACAAATATCAATGACAAATGGGACCACTCAGTCGAGATAAAGCAAAGAATTGCGAAAGCTAGAACAATATTCATCAAAATGAACAACGTCTTTAGAAGCCACAACCTGCCCCTTAAGATCAAAATACGCTTATTGCAATGCTATGTATTCACGGTTCTTCTCTAAATCAATCAAATCAAATCAAATCAAATCAAAATCGTCTTTATTAAACAGTTATAAAAAAATAAACAATATAACTCCAAGTGCAAAGACAAGAGAAGAATGGCGAAGTCTAGCCGAGGGCTACTCATACTCAACCATTAAACCTTCGAGTCTGCACTCTATATATGGCAAAGAGAGAAAAAAAATACCTACAAAAAAAAGCATGAAAAACATCCATTGAGGCTAAGTCAACATTCTAATTAAATATCACTACGGAGTGGAATCATGGAAGCTGACAGAAACATCCATGAAAAAAATAGAGGCATTTAAGATGTGGTGTTACAGGCGTATACTGAAGATCTCCTGGGTGAACCGAATCACTAACAATGAGGTTTTACGGAGAATGAATAAAACATGTGAAATTCTGAACGAGGTAAAAACGCGTAAACTCGAATACCTCGGCCACATTATGCGTAACGAACAACGATACAGCCTGTTACATCTCATTCTGCAAGGAAAGGTACACGGAAGGAGAGGTCTGGGAAGAAGGAGAATCCCTTGGCTCCATAACTTAAGAACATGGTTCTCTTTATCAACCACAGGACTTTTTCGAGCAGCAGCCAATAAGATCAGAATAGCCATGCTAGTAGCCAACATCCGAAATGGATAGGTACTTTGAGAAAAGAAGTGTTGGTTTGCTTATTTATTAGTTATCTGTAATGATTTTAATCTCTTTTATTAATCATTATTATATTAAAATAAACCTAAATCAATAAAAACAAGAAATGTTGAGAAATGACGAGGCCTAAAAACTTTATACCTACATAGACATCCATTATTTCCACGTTAAATTTTTCCACAAAGTGTTCAGAAATTTAGGGCAAAATGCAACTTTTGGTTTTACACTGTACAACACCAAATTCATGGAATGGCTAACTGCAGCCCAAATGTTAACAATGTTGCCAATCCTATCGCATGCACAGTACGATGTATTAGAATTACCCACATCTTTACGGTCCAATAAATTGCTGTCAACAGGTATTTTAGTGCAGTGGTCAGATCCTGTACTTATGATCGGATTCCATTGGCAAGATATGTTTTTTTTAAGGTTATGTGTAAAAAGTTATTTTTCTTCATTTTGGGCAGTTTTTGTTGGTTGCGCCAGCGAGCGAAGGCCATAGCAAAGGGAGAAATTGACAAAGCAAATTGGCAACATTGTTAACATGTGGGCTGCAGTTAGCCGTTCCTCATATCCATGATAGCTTTTGGCAAAATCACTACCAGATAATAATAAATAATAATTATAATAAAAGCACCTGCAACTTGAAAAAAAATCAATCAACTTAAGATTAACTTTGTTAGTTTTTTTTTGTGCGGAATGTATATTTTTGTATTATTGATTAGGTGGTAGTATTTATTTTAGTTTATAAAAACATCAACAGCTTCCAAACTTTAGTTTAGCAAGCGTATCCAAATCCAAATTTCTCTTGATTAACTCATGACATTTATATATATTTTATTTGGAAGAATTAAACGTCTGATTAGTATTATCATTATAATTATTATTACCATAGTGGGAAGCTTAAAAGAGGATGGGATGTTATGTTGGAATGCCTATAATTTCCTAAAAAAATCCGATGAAAAATAGATGCATAGTTATAGGTACACCATTATTCAAAACCATAAAATATCACCACCGTTGGACAACATCTGAGGATTGTGATTTTCTTTTAAAAGTGGCATTTACATTATTGGAATTACTAAAAAGTGTCCAAGGTATATGAAGCACTGGAAAATAGTTTTTCTTAAATAAAACACATTGCACACGTATATCAGGGTTGATTTCTATTCGAAATAGACATATAACATGTAATACACTATTGTATTTTCAAGATACTAAACCTTATTTCGATGACAAGCACTCAGCAGGTACTATCCTTTTACCGAACTTGTTGATTTCATATGGTTTGAAGATGCATGTTGAGTCAGCTACTCGTAAAGTACAGCAACAAGCATCGATTATTTGCATTTGAATTGTGATGTAATTTCTTGTTCAGTCATTAATGCTGGGTTTTGTGACCATGAAGCAGTAAAAGGTGTGTTTACTGTTCGGTGTTCACAGGTCAGAACTTTTTGTCGACAGTGTAGAATTTTTAATAAGTCTCTATTTTCTTACTTTCCACCAAATAAATTCCAATATCAATTGGAGTCGTTTACGTCATTCTTCCTACCAGCTAACCTTATATCATTCAATCTTATTGGACATGTTTGATCATACGTGTCCAATGCGGAAGATTAAATCAAAGAAAAAGATCGGTAGACCTGGATTGAAGACTTCTGCAACCAATCTTCGTTCTCTTTACTACATAAAAAAGTTTTGTGGAGAGGCAAGATTTGTCACATATTGTTCCAGGTATCGCAGTATTTATCGAAGGCTTATTGACATTGTTAAAACTTGTTATTACAATAATAGATTTGAAGCATCTAAAAATAGACAAAGAGGAATAACCTAATCGTGGCGATAAAGAGATTAGCATTAGCATTGATCCTGAAAATTTTAACAGATTTTATTGTGGTCTTACAAGTACCTTAACTCGGAATTTAATTTCAACTGAAGATCCTCTCTTTTACCTTATGGATGTTTCTATTCCGGGGTCCTTTTACTTCTACCCTGCCTATTTGGATGAAGTTAGGGAGGCCTTGCGGGACATCAAAGAAGGAAAATCATGTAATGAAGATGGAAACTCTGCGAAGGTGCTTTTGACTTTACCCAACAATGCTCTCTCCTCCCTGGAAACTGCATTTAATAATAACTCCTGCTGTATATTTTCTAAGTGTCTAAAATCAGCTTTAGTAATCCCTTTGTAGAAGACTGGTGACGGGAACGATCCTCCAAACTTTCGTTCGATTTCTATTTTGCCTACTCTATCTAAGCTATTTGAGAAGTTGGTTAAGCAGAGTTTTAAGTTACTTTGAGTCATTTAGCATCATCACACCAAATCAATTCGGTTTTCAGCGGTCTAAAGGAACTCATGATGCAATTTTTTGTTTTATTGAGAGGGTTTGCTGTGACATAAATAAAGGTGAGGCAAAGGCCGCAGTTTTCTGTGATCTTTCTAAGGCCGTTGACTGTGCGGATTAGAGAATACTGCGGTCCATGCTTGAAAATTATAGCTTTAGAGGCATGGCTTTGGCTTGGTTTGGTTCCTACTTGCGCATTCAATCGGTTGTCCGGTCTTCAGCTCTTAGTCTAGACTATGGAGTTCCACAGGGCTCTGTTTTGGGGCCCCTTCTATTTTTATTATATATTCATGATGTTGTTCGGATTGGTATTTCTGGACAGTTTACATGTTTTGCAGGTGACACTTCGGTTGTATGGCACAGTACAAGTGTTGATATTCTGAAAGACAACATTTCCAGTGATCTGATTAAAATCAAGAGATGGTGCAATTCCAATCGACTAAGTCTTAATACATAAAAAACTAATATAGTAGTCTTCAGTTGTGATATAGAGGGTATGTATCTGGAAAGCGAGCCCCTTCAAAAACGAGACTTTTCAAAGTTCCTGGGCGTCTTCGTCGACGGTGACCTTCGATTTGAAAGCCACATACTGACATTGAGTAAAAAACCTTTCATCAGGATGTTTTGTAATTATTTCGACGTTAAAACATTAGTTTGGCAAGCGGATCCAAATTCCTTTTGATTAATTCTTGGCATTTATATATTTTGTATTTGAAATTAATAAACGTATAATTATTATTATTATTATTATTATTACCATATTGGGAAGCATAAAAAGCGGATGGGGTGTTACATTAGAATGCCTATAATTTTCTAAAAAAACTCCGATGAAAAATAGATGCATAGTAGATAGGTACCCCATAAAATATTACCAGAGAGAGAACTTGGTCAAAATATGGCCCGTTCAGTTTATTTTCAATTGTTTGAAAGCCATAATAAGATATGGTATCTCGTTTTGGGGACTTAGCAGTCAACACCTTCACAGCATCCTCTTTGTTCGCCAGAAAAAGGCTGTTCGCTTCATTGCTAATGTCAATCAGAGATACTAGAGAGTCTTGTAGGGCTCATTTCTCATCTCTAAGAATGTTTACACTTACGTCTCTCTTTATTTTAAAAGTTTCATCATTGATATTTAAACCTAAACATAATATTCAAGGTCCTTTTAATGAACACAATATTTGATTTGGCGCTTCTCACACCATCCACAGCATTAACACAACACACATTGATATATGAAGGCTGTAAAATATACAATCACCTTCCTGATCAAATTAAAGCAGCTGCTACATTATTTAAACTTTTAAACAAACGGTCTGTGAATGACTTGTTGACGAAGAAAGTTTACTATAATCTCAATGAATTCTATGCAGAGTCTCACTACTTAGTCGTGTATGCATTCGAGTTTTTGTGATGATCAACACTGTACTGAGTTTTATCTCAGCTTTTAGTATTATTTATATTTTAAATTAAGTATTTAGTTTATACCATGCTTTGTCAATAAGGAGATTCTAGAACAATAAAGAACTTTTTGATTGATTCAAAAATTGAACTTTATAAATTTTGATATAGCAGGACTAAATTGACTAATGGTGCGTACCTACTTAGTTCTTGATAATCTATACCAAATCAGAACTGAGTGTCACCTGAATGATAGAATATTAAAAACTAAAATAGAAAATCCCAAACCATTCTGTTTGGATGAACGTTTGAAAACAAGAATGTTAAACCAAACTCGAAATATAATACATACTTTGCAAATTGTGAAAATAGAAAAACACCAGGTGCGTCGTTAAAGACACACCAGCTGAGAATGAGTCGGTTCAATAGGTATGCGGGCAAAATCTGATTGTTCCATGAATAAGAGATCTACATTTTATTTGTTCATAGAGACACGATAAAATCTGAATAATTTAGTGCGAATATTTTTTTTATTTACTTATAAATGTGTGTTTCAAACTACAAACTATAATTGTAGTAGTGTAGTGTAGAAGTGTAGCATATTATTTCACTCTGAAGACTAGGACAAAAACAATTTATTTTTATTTAAGAATTTAAATCTACTCAGTTGTTCTTCCTCCACTTTCCATAAATAAAACTCATATACAACTCCTATTTAAGAACTTAAATAAACTAAAAATTCCTTAAACACATTAAGATAATGAAACAGTAAGAATATTTCGCATACGAGGTACCGTTCTCCTTCGGGGTGTGTAAAATATGTCATGTGTCCAATAAGGGGGTCGGTAACGGATTAGCAACGAGCAGTCATGGGGATTGTAAATTCTAATGTATTCGAGTGTGTATTCGCTGCACGCACGCAGGGCAAACCGAACGCTTAAACTATTGTCACTCAGCATATATAAGGCCCTTTTAACGATGACATATGAATTTCTGCCTGGGTCTTGAGCAAATATTACCCGAGCCACTCACATAAATCTAGTAAACCCTCCACTAAATAAAAATGATAGCTATAATATTGGAATTCCTTTCAGATAAATCAACTCATTTTGTTAAATTTAGATTTCGTACCAAACTGTTGTTAAATAGTGGAGATCCTAATATCAATTTATAGTATAACAAGAATATGTGTATCATATGGCAAAACGCAAAAAAATTTGTTAACTCGGCTTCATAAGTTGGAGTATAATATATTTGCATGGCATTTCAACAGTGAATATCAAAACCTAATTCTATTCAATATTTCCAAAATACAGTCTGGTCAACAATTACACTGCATCAAAAATTGTTAACATTCGTTTTGACGTATTGTTGCATTACATGTTTATTTGTATATTGCAAATAAAAACTGGCTATTTTCTATTTTTTTTTTTAATATCCTGGTGCACTGCATCAACATTTTTTGTTCTTCTGTATAGTGACAACTAAAAACAAATTAATCAAAAATAATATGCATGGGTAAAAAGGGCGACTCTCAGGTATTCATTACAGGTTGGATAAAAACGCTATAAGGCTAAAAAAGCCTTCAAAATATTATTAGAACACCTAGAAAAGCGGTTAATGTGGGTAAATATTGAACCATTTTGGCATACAGGGGATCTTAAAATTTGAAATTCTAGTAGTAACGTTGCAAAATTTCTTTATTGAAATGCAAATGTATATTTAAACGAAATAACCAAGCAATTGCATATTAGGTACTTCCTTTTAATTAGTTAAGATATTAACACCAATAATAAATTCACACACCTAGTTTAAAATATAATAAGGTTTGAGACACTTGTTTTTTTACATATTTTGCAAATTTCTATTGGGTTGAGAGGTCAGAGGACCTCACAGGTCAGTGTCAGTCCAAGCTTGTTATGATTTCATTCTACTTATGTATAAATGTATATTCAACTACCGCTCACCAACACCCTCTGAACTAGAAGACCTGATACCTAAATCTAAGATGGCGTCGCGGGTAGGGACCAGGCTCTGACAATGGAAAACGGTATTAATTCATATATAAACTACTTTTGTTACTTTTTGACCTCAAAAAAATACATACTTAAATTATTTTTAATAGTAATTACATGTCATTTACGAGATTAGCAACAAAAAATCGTTGGGAGCCATACCCATCACAAAAAGGTACAGAATAATTATTATAATAAGTAGTTTAACAATTATTATATGCTATGATGTAAAAAATACAGACTATGGTGGACAGTAGTTTGCTTAAAATATATTTCGCAGAATATGTAAACTAAAACAAGAATTGTTTAAAGATTGTTTTCAGAACTGCATAATTTTTTTTTAAATGTACTAGAATCCATTGTAGCTGGGATTTGAGTTGTTACCGGTGTGAAAATATACAATGTTTAAATTGTCTTCTACAGAACGTTGCTCGGTATGTTGTTTTACAAAATAAGTAGCTACAATACGAACTTTCTCTACAGTATCAACATCATGTACTTTCAAGAGGTAACTTGAGTTGGCTTTTGTCTTGATATAAAAATTTTGTTTACAGCAACATCCATTTGCTATATTGATATAAGCAGATTTTCAGAAATAAAGAGTCCTTGAAAAGCTTTATCAATATTAATATTATATA